>JBBPOB010000766.1:0-13334 GCA_038091275.1 Tylopilus subfusipes | reverse complement strand
AGGCACCCACGTGGTTACTGCAGGCTGTTTCCCCCGTTAAGCTAGGGCCCAGCGCTGAAGAAATCATTGTCGAAGCATTCACCGTCGCGATGGACGAATCGGAACGAGCCATAGAGAAACTCGTACTTGAAGCGGAAGTCTCTTGGCAAAACCTTGAGCAACTTGATGTGGACATCGGGACACTGTCCGAGATGATTACTCGGGAAGACAAGCACACTACGGTTGAGGGGGACAAGCTTCTTGGTGAACTCTGGACGAAATTAGGTGGAAACAAGAAGGCTGTGCGGGACTATAGTGATCGTCTAGCGTTGCTCAACGACCTCGGGGGGTACAGGAGACGGGCCGCTGCTCATGTCAAGGCTGCATTACGAGCACTGCACGCGATGAGCGACGATCTGGAAGTGTTGCGGGAGAGAGTTGCCGCTCCTGGCCTACTTGAAGGCAAGTTGCCGCTTCACGTCCATATGGAGAGCATACGGAGTGGATTGGAGAGGCTGCAAGAGGGTCGGATGACATCGCGAAGGTACTTGGGTGACGAAACAGCCAGGATGCTGTTGAACGATCGTCCCAAGTGAACTCGTCTGAGATATATACGACGTTTACTACCTGCCACGTTATGAGAAATTTGTGTCCGTCAAATGATGCATTTCGGAGGCGTGCGGAACGTTGTCCATTGGCTGGGTAAGATTGAGTCAGGGCACGCGTGGGTTCCTATCAGATGGCGACGTGGTGGGAGCGATCTCGGCTCGGCTGAGGTCCGTCTTATTGTGTGCACGATAACAAAAGAGAGCACGTGGACTCCACTTCACAATTGGCGGTCCACATCAACAGCGGCCGACCAGAAAAACATGCCCTTGTCACCTCTTCTCCTTACATCCACCACCCGAGACAGCCCGCCGCGCCCGTCTCCCTTGCCTGCCCCGGAAACCCCCCGCGTTTCATCTGTTGTCGGGCAGGACGGGTATGGTCTACATCTCCTGCCAGCTGTGGGTACCCCACTCACGCTTATTTATCCAGGCTTCCTGCGGGATCGTTTCCCCTACAGTCTCACCACCTGCACCCTGTCTCAAGTGAACAGATCAGTATGTCCCCACCTCGGTCTCGTCGGTGCCTAGATCCCTCATCCCATCCAACTCAGTTGTCCCGGAACACGTCTGAGAAACCCCTTGGACCATGCCCCCTTTCAACGTACGTGTGCTCGGCTCTACTTTGTTGGTCCAGTCTCTCACCCCCAACTCCAGTCTGGTGCTTGGTCGTCAGATGTTCCAATCTCTACAGACGTCAGCATTGCACTGTTCTCTCTCGATACTCTCCACTCACACACACCTTAGGCTTGGAAACGGGCCCTCCACAGGCGTCCCCCAAACAATTTCTACGTAAGAGTGCTCCCTCCAGAAAAGCATGGTCGGTTCCTCCACATTCTCAAGTATCACAAGCCTAACATATATCAACCCATAGGCAGCAGCCACAGCTATGGTTTCCGCGTTACCGCGACCAAGGATGATAATGCATCGGTAATGACACGAAGGTCCTCATCTGGTGTATCCATCGCTTCCGTCAGCGAATATGATATCTGGCGCAAATGGGAGGATTGCTTGTTGTTTCAAGACTCTCTCGAAGGCGAATACGCTCGCGCAGCAAGGGAAAAGCGCAATCGCCTCGCCGCCGGAAAGGGTGTCAAGAAAAACGGCGTCTATATCCACAGCGATCAAGCTGCCTCCTGGGAGTCTCTCCCTTTCGGTCCTGATCCGAACGACATTGCTCGCGATATACACGAATATATCCCACAGCTCACCAAGAAGGGAACGCTCTTTCGTGCCAGCCAGGAAACTATTGAACGTCGATATGAGGACCTCCAGAAGATGATGCAGGCCCTGTTTCAAGACAATCTCCCAACACTCATTAAAGAACTCAAGGCGACTTCTACCTTTACTGACTTTTTTGGCATATGGAGGAGGGATGTTGATCTGGCTCGGAAAGTAGTGGCCGCTGCAAAGAAGTCTACCGCTGAACGACCAAGAGCCTCTCTAGCTTCTGGCATACTTTCCGCCCTTCCAGTTTCACCCTCTTCGCTCTCTGCCATGACGACATCTCCAAGCAAAGGAAAGGCACCCGAAAAGGCCAGGGTACCCCCTTCTACCCATTCGGATTGTTCATCCTCGGAAGGACTTGCTGATCAACCGAGACCGAGCAGAACAATGGATCGGAGGCAGGAGGGCTCCACGCGGTCCAGATGTTCATCCTCCGAGTCTCGTACTTCGTCCTCTTTGCCCTCGACACCTGTGAGCGCTCCCCGACAACTTCCACCCACTTCTCGACAACCTGTCATCGCGTCCCAAGAGGCGTCGGTCAAATTTGATCACAATCCCCATGCCCTTGGTGGCGAACGACATTCGTCTGCTCTGGAATCGCTCCCTGAAGATCGCGAGCTTCCTTCCTCACCAAAATCAGATCCTTATGCGGCTCGGGCGGCGAGACGGTCCTCATCTACTGCTAGTAGGGTGAATCGCAGTACCAGAATCTACGTCCCTTCACAGAGCCTTGAGTCACTTTCAGAGCCATCCTGTAAGTAATACCACTTTCTCTCGACTACGACGTTCACCATCCTCCCAGCCCGGTACTCAAGAGCTTTCTTGCAATCGTTGGACTCCCCGGCTACCTCGATGGCTGCTGCCTATCTGGACGAACTTGGTGTAGACTACTGTTTGCCAAGTCCTACACCGGACCCTCGGTGCCGAGTTAGGGCTTCGGTATCCAGTATGGCATCATTAATGACTAACTCGTCTGTCGATGCTGTGATTCCCCGCTGTGAACGACCTTCATGGTCAAATGCACAGCGACCGAGGTACGAACCATGGTCGGAAGACGAATCTGAGGATCATGAAGATATCCTCGATGCCTACTTCTCTGGTATGCAGCGTACTATGGTGTCGTAGCTATTGGCGCTGACAACTTTCCAGGTTTCATCAAACCACACTCTCCGACTCCAGATGGCTTCCCAGAGACGCCGACGGTAGATGAGGTCACGTATCGTTTCTCGCAGGCGCAGTCCTATTCCACCACGTCCGTCAGCTCGTACTCCAGGTACTCAGACCGTCGTTCTTCCCTTGCGACCTCGATATCGAGCGGATCGACGTCATCTAGTGGCAACCCCATGACGCTGTCCATCAAGGCGACGCACGAGAACAACACCGTCATGCTCCGCGTGCCTCGTTACATCCCATTCGACCAACTCCGTCGAAAAATCTACGATAAATTCATGCAGAGCGACAAGTCGAGCATTTCTGAATCGTTCGCGGTCGCGCTCTTGGAGGTGCCGCTCGCCGAGAGGACGACGGTGGGACAACGATCCCGCGCGGACTCGTGGTCGTCTCTCGGGTCTTCCCCTGTCAAGGGCGCCGCGCTGCATTTCATTTCGTCGCAGGACGAGTGGCACGACGTCGTTGCGACCCATCCCGGCAAAATGCTCATGCGGATCATCGGGAGCCGGGAGTGAATTCGATCATCTGATACCGAGCGTATTCATACCCCCCTTCGTTCGTCTTCGACTGACCTGTCCCCCATGTTTTTCGCCATTTCGGTTCGTTCTCGTGGCACAGGCTCTTTTTTTTTTCGCTCCGCCCTGTTTGTGTGAATAGACCTCTCATCCCTTCGTTGTTCGTTCGTCATTGCGACGCCCCACACAGGTTTGGCACAGGGTCATTTTTTTGCGTTCTGCCCTATTTGTGAATAGATTTCTCATCTCTTCGTTGTTCGTTTGTCATTGCGACGCCCCACACACGTTCATTGTTTCTTCCTTTTTGAGCATACGGCATAACATTTTGGGAACCATCGTCTTTCGTTTGCTTGTCACTAATATTTTGCGCACCAAGTCCCGCGCTCTCGGGTTGTTTGTTTGTTTTTTGGTTCAACTGTAGGATCTACGGTGTTAAGTAAACTAGCTTGTAGGATTCACGTCCAATTTCATGCTCGTATGGTATCAGTACGAATAGAAACACGCTCGTTACACGCAACACTGTTTTTGCAACGCTCACTACGATCACGCGCCCACGGCCGTTTGAGGCGTTGGCGGTGCAACGGCGGGTTTGAGGGCCGCGACAGACGGCGCGCCCACCGGTAACGGCATCCGCGTCCAGTCGGGCAGCATGCCGACTCCTTTCGGCTTCTGTCCCGGCGACGCAGGCGGCGCCGATTCCATCGCGTTGTCGTCGTCGTCGTCGTCGTCGTCGTTTTGAAGCGCGAACGCTTCGTCCCATTTTTCTCTCGATACCTCTAACCCGCCTGTTTTGAGCGCACTGGGGGAGGGGGGGGGGGCGAAGGAGTTGCGTGAGTACGTCGCACAGAAGGCAGGTGGTGACTCACCCGGCCAACGACCCGCCCACCCAGGCCATCGACGCGGGCGTAAACGCAGGCGCCTTGCCCGCGTTCGCAGCCACGCGTGGCGAGGGCGCCGACGCCGACGGCGGTGGTGGGGCGGGGTTATTCAGGATTGCGATGTGCGGGACGAGCGGGCGGAGGGTTGCATAGCGGTCGTACGCAGGCGGAGGCGACCTGCCAGAGCGCGTCGGAATCTGGCGGGGGCGCGACGGCGTCGAGCCGATGGCTCGCAGCAGCTCGGCGTGCAGCCGCGGAATGAAGCCCGGTAGCATCGCCGTGCCGCCCGTGACGAGGATGGAGGACACGAGCGTCTTCCGGAGGTCGACCGATACCTGTGGAGGGGCTCAGCGTTAAGGAAGGGGGACGGGTGAGGAGCAATGTGGGGGGTATACCTTGAGGAGTGCTTCGAGGAGGACTTCGGCGACGCTGCTCTCATCGACGTCGCCACCTTCGAACAAGACTTCGGCGGCGCGCTCGCGGATCCAACCTGGGATGATCAGAGTGCCTCTTCCCGTGCCCAACTGTTGTGACGCAGGTGGCACGACGCGGAGTCGGATATCTGTCGCGGTCGAGTGCCTCATGTACATGTTGGCAAGCATCTGAAGATGGCCTTCTGTGCCACTGGATTCTGACTGTTGAGGGTGTGAGACCATCTCAAACTCTGACGAAGGTTGTTGCGAAGAGCCAATGCTCTCTACCCCCTCCGATGCCCTTGAGAATTCTGATTCCGACATGGCGGCGTCACTGGAAGGAGGGAGATCTGACTCTGAGGTAGGTGCAGGAGAGGAAGGACGCATTGCATCACGGTTTATTTCGAGTGCAGTGCTTACGAGGCAGCAGCGAGTTTTAATGTCCTCGACGAGTGCATCCGTCAGAATCTCTTGTGGCACGCGGGTGGTTCTGCTTGATAGAGGGGGGTTCACGCTGCTGAGATTTTGTGGAGGGGGTATGTATGTACCAAAGAGGAGGAGAAGGGCACGAAGGTGGGACGTGAACCGTGAACCAGCCAATGGTGTTGTTCGCAGATGGGGAAACATGGGGCGAGCAGCGAATATCTGTAACGCTTCTTTTAGTGTGAAGACACTGTCAAAGAGAAGTGACAGACTGGGAGGGCTGTAGATTCGAGGTGGCCACAGTCAATGACAAGACCCGTGATGCGACCGACACAAAGGAGGGAAAGTAGATGGCTCGAGGCAAACGATACGGAAGGAACCTTGTTGGGTTTTTAAATAAGTTACCAATATACGACACGACTGAATATACCTGCAGGTTTCCGAATAAAACTTTGGCAAATATGTCCTTGATGTATAGCGGAAGCAACGGATGCTCGACAAGGATGACCTTGCGCGACTTGGGGTCTGTGAGCAGAGACCTAGCATAGTCTTTCATCAAATCAAAGAGCTCTGGATTCAGCCAGGTAATGCTTACCCGTGAAAAACGGAACGCATGCACCTCTCGACGTTAACCTCGAGCATCCTGTCTTCCTCGGCCCTTGCTGCTGGATCGGTCGCTCGACTCCAGCTCCATGACGATTGTGAGTTGACCGTGTCTGCGTAAAAGACGTCTCTTGGCTTTCCTTCTCCGCTGAAACCAACCTTCCAGATGCGCGACCCCGGGTCGATCACGACGCGGTCCTCGGTGCCATATAGCGAGTGCCTGCGAGTGGTCGTGTAGTGCGGTGATGCTTGCAGGATATGTGTGCTCGCAACACGAGTCGTTGTTGGCGTCGCCGTGAGAGCAGCCAAGTTCGGGTTGGCTCTTGGTGTAGATGGAACCGCAGACATGACGGTTTGCGACCGCTGGAATACCGTCCATCTTAGATGATTGCCGTTTCTGGCAAGGTATCTAGCCTCGTGATTTTAACTTTGTTGCACGTGATCCAGACGCGTATTCGAACATCCTCTAGGCTATGCTCATACGAATCAATACACCATGTGGAATAACGCAGGTCTTAGTACATCGATCCTCATTACCACATACTCACCCGCGAACGGAATGGTTCACCACACGGTGGCGAAGATCTTCGTCTCAACAAGGTTGCGCGACCTCGGTCCAAAATCCTCGGCCGTTCGCATGTTTTGGAGGATGGTCGCTACATGCATTCAATACCAACCACCCACGGAACATCTCTTGCGAGACTTGACCACATTCAGTCTTGCGAGCGTCAAGGCGCCAGGCGTGGGTACAGGTTTTCTCGGACTAGCGTATCCCCCCTCTCCATCCAAAACCCTGGACGACACTCCCGAGTTGCCTCAGATCCCACCAATATGTATTGGTGACCACATCTCAATCGGAGGCAACGACATTGTCAGACTTGCCATGTATACACCTCTTCCTCCCGTAGGTGTTCTCGAAACGGCCCTGCTAAGCGTGAAGGAGGGCGGTACATTGTCCGAGAGTACGCTGCGGAGGCTAAGGAGAAAAGAAGCAGAGATAAGGGCTGCCGCTGCCGAGGGACGAACGCCTGTCAGTGAATACAAACGGAGGAAGCTGAAAAAGATTGCAATGAGAACTTCCACACCGCAGGCGAGTTGTGTTTTCGATTTCTCGTGGATTAGGGAAACCTAAGGACGATTACATTAGGTGACTTCCGAGCAGTCATCCGAGAAAGAAAGCTTAGCGCTCCGAGGGCCCGATATTGCCTCCGCTACAACGGTCCACTTACCACCATCGGGACGTTCGGACCAGAAGCGACTGCATGCCACAGCGAGCGGCGCGACGTAAACGTAGAAGACTCCGAACGGATGGTTGCCTCAGATTCGGCGCTCCGACGTCCAATGGCCAAAACACGGTGTCACCAAGCCATGCGTAGACATTCGAATGCTTGCCCAGAATCCAATTGAAGAAAATTGCATCCTCGTATAACTGTCGCCTTTCCCGGTTTCCGTCGATGACCAAATAGATCTTCGCCTAGCATGAGTATCATCGGAGAGGGAGAGGGTGTCGGGACCATTTTAGATCTCAGTTACCTTGAATTTAGGAGCTTTCGCATTTGTTCCATTACAAATCTGCATCCTGAGTGTAATCGCGGTGTTTCTTGTGTAAACAGGCGTTGTTCAGTAGACTTACTATCATAACGTGTTTTGATCAAGGGTGACAAGGCGTTGTTTATTTCCAAAGCCCTTGCCAAATACATACACATAGACCCAAACATCGTTTCCGTTTTCGTCCTCAAGAAGTGTAGGTGTACTAGTAGGAGCAGAACCAAGTATCCCCATGGCGTCCCTCGGCTCACCGTTTAGGAGGACTTACAGATACCTTGTAAGTTTCCAAGTTCCGTGTGACTTTGCTAGCGCTCACTCTCGAGGATGGACGACCATTTAGCAATACCTTGCACATGAACAACCAGTCATCTTCTGGTCTTGTGCCATGGGCATTGCGGGACCTGCTCTTGCTTTGACAATCCCGTCGATCAGGAAGAATTACTTTGGTTACGTCCCCGCTGAGCGCGTGCCAACTACATACCCCCGTGAGTGTGCATACCATGTGCACCGTTCGCAGCTTGCTTATCCTTGTTTCAGTTCCAAAACGGCCACGGAGACCTGTTCATGGATACGAAGATGAATAGTAGTATTATTTCCGCTTCATGGACCTGAAAGTGGTGGTATGGTTTATGACAATCTCGATCATCCACGTGCCAAGTCTTGAACAGTGGACGCTACTACATAGAATAGCGAGAACGGAATTGTGAGTTGTATATATATATTATTTCGCGCAACCAGCCGTTCTACCAGATGTTTTCTCGCCGTGCATACTGCTCGAAATGTTCGTCTGGCCGTCGTTGCGACGGGCTTTGCAAAGTTGGTGTGGAAAGTGGTCGAGTACAAGGTCATCCGATCCCTTGAGTCTGATGGGAAACCTTCAGTGCTCGGTATGTTTGAGAATGTTGGAGAGCGGAATGTCCATCGGGAAGATGTGGTTCGGCACGTGATCACTTGCTGCCGATGAGTGACGTAACGTGCCTAGGCTATTAGCCTTGTGCGTGAGTTGAAACTTGACTCGTTGCTGTGATGAGTGCACTCTGTCGTGTCTTGCGTGCTTCACCGGTGCTACGACGGTCGTCCGTCGCGCCGTCTTCACGCGCCTTCTCCACCGAGCTCGACACACTCAAGCAGAAGCCAAAAGCCAGTACACCTCTCCGACGTACTGCCTCTGCCTCCCTTCCCATTCGTTCAAATCCGACCCCAACTCGCAGTCCAATCAGACCCGTACTAACATTCGCAACTGCCGAGCGCTACATTCCTACTCGCCTACGTCCTCGCCTCACACCAGATTCCCAGAAACTCCACGACGCGTGGTGGATCCCACGTTGGGGTCAGGATGGCGAAATTTTCGTTTTCGGAAACGGTAGTTTCGTATGCTGGGGCCTGAACGAGGACGAAGCGCGCCAGTTTGCAAAAGACCTCTTGGCTCCTTGTGAGGTCGGCTCGCTCCAAGATCCCGAGACTGAGGAGCTTGAATTCGTGACAGATCCAAACGAGTAGGGCTACGCTGGCATTCGAGGGTACTAGCATGAGCTGAATGACAATGCTTGCTTTTCAGGAAAACACGAATACAGGGCGACTTGATCATCCTTGGACGCGTCGCCCAACTCCAGGATCCTACCAATGCCGCTTCGTTTCCTCCGTCGAATCCATCTCTCGACATGACGACCCTCCTTGCTCGGTATGCTTACTCTCAAGCACTCTCCCGATCCACCGCGCTTTCCGTGATCGAAGAATCCCTCGAGGCATATCTCCTTTCTGTCGCTCAGCTCCCCCACTCCCTAGAAAAGACAGGAAAACCAGGACTCAGCCGCCAGGAACTCATCAAGAAACTTGGCGTCCTCATGAAGTTTCGCCAAGGTCTCAATCTCAACCGCGAGAATTTCTCCGATACCCCCGATTTGTACTGGACCGAGCCGGAGCTCGAGAGCTTTTTCAAATCTATGACGGCCGCACTCGAGGTCAAGGCGAGGACGCATGCCGTCAACGAGAAGATTACTTATGCGACCGAGGTAGATTGATTTCGCGCATCGGTGCATGTCATGCTAGTCTCACTCCGAATTCAGGTGCAATCGACCCTTAGACAGTTGCTTACCGAGGTATGCCCATCAACGTCATTATGTTGCGTATAGAGCGCTCAACGTACTGTAGTCTTCTGCGCACCGCATGGAATTAGTGATTATCGCTCTTATTGCTGTCGAGGTCATCATCGTGAGTCTTATCATGTTCTTTTTATAACAACTCGAGATGTAACCGGATTTAGGCCCTGATACGAGAAGGACCTGAGCTTTACCGCATGACCTTTGGTTTGCGAGAAGAGAAAGATTCCGATCCCATCAAATCTCACTAATCATTCCACACCGCACACTGGATAGGACTGCTAATTTTATCGACCCCTGCATATGGTCAGATATCCCACTACTTTTCATCATATTCTATATTACAGTTGTAATTTAGACCGCAGATCTCTTGTAGAAACCATAGACCAAACCCCATTCAAGCACTAGTGTACTAATCACCATTTCTCGTTCGAACGAGATCCTCAGCATGTGAAGAGCGCGGAGTGATGGAGCACTCGAACGGCTTTGGAGCGCTATCGTCACAACCACTGATTAGCACCAACTAACCAAGGGGCTCGACGCAAACTCACGACGAGAGCCCGCCGGTGAACTCCGCCTTGACGCCAATTTCATTTCCGAATTCGTCACGGGCCTTGGCAAGGCGCACGGTCGCCAGTGTGGTCACGATACCAGCCCAGACGCACTGATCTGCGAAATACTTTCCGGGACAGATGCGGCTACATGGTCGATCAGAATCCCCAGTCCCCCGAGCGAAAGCGAGTCATGCCGTCCTCACCGTCCAAAACCAAAATTGAGAGGAGCCCACCCCTCGGCGAGTGTACCATCTGACGTGAGATGTCGTTCGGGGAAGAAAGACATCGGATCTTCGAACTGCGTTTCGTCGTGTGCCATCGCCCTGCACTAGCTCAACTTGAATACGTCGGACAGCTCAGATGAGATGCGTACCAAATGTTGGTGACTACGATAGCACCTGTGACAGAATTAGGACGTGTCATATCATCGACAGTATCTATTCAGCTTACCTTTGGGGATGTACATGCCCTCGTATGTATCGCTTGTCGCAGTCATACGTGGAAGTCCTAGCAAAGCCGGTTCGAGCCTAGCTAGTGTCTCTGGATCAACGCACTCACCATTGGGTACGACAGGTCGCCAACGGAGCGTCTCAAGATATACTGCCTCTACATATGGCAGATTCGGCCGGTCTTCGAAATCTGGGAGGCGTTGAGTACCCACGACCTGGTCGATCTCTTCTTGAGCTTTCGCCTGGAGCTCTGGGTGGAGCACCATGGCGAGGATAAATACTCGCAGCATTGCATCGGGCTAAGATATGGTCAAGTAGATGCTGCTGTCAATAGACTGTCTACCCACGGTTTCAGCGCCACCTAAGATGATCATGAGCCTTTGTGAAACCAAAAGAAATGCACGTTCACATACCAAGGAAAGTAGATGCTGCCACAGCTTTGATAATGGCATCGTCCTCTTCACCGCTTCGAGCCTCAAGCAAGCCATGGACAACCGAGTCTCTTGCTGTGCCGGCGTTCTAGTAAAAGAGACCTATAGTCAACGCCAAATTGAAGGACGACGATAATAATTACCATGCTTTCCATGACGTATTCAACCGGGCCGGTTAACACTTCCTCCGCGAGCGCACAACATTCCGCGGCATGTTGCTTGTATTCTCCTCCTGGCATCCAGGATGGAATATGGGCCACTAATCACGTCGACGGTTAACGCTACGAAACAACACTGCAACCAATGAGGCATACAAAATGGAAAAGCGAGCAACAACGCCGCCCGCTCAGGGGTCAGAGCGGTCGAGAACAAACGAATGAAGTGATCAACTTTTGACACGAGCGGGTCGTCCTTAGGTGCCACCTCATATCCGTACGTCGCAGCCATGATCGTCGCTGCTGCAAATCTGCGCACGGTCAAGGAACGCCGTCTGCGAAACAACAAAACGACACACGTCTTGCAATGTTTAGCGAAATCCTCTGGTGAGTCGAGGAAGTTTTCGACGAGCTGGCGGGCCTTGGTAATCACCATTGGCTTGTATTGACAGGTTGCTTCCTTGTTGAGAGCGGCATTATACATCTTTCGATGGCGTTTCCACATGTCGCCGTACGGAAGAAGGGCCGAATTGAAATCCAAGCCAAACCTACATTACCACGTGTCAATAGATTTCGTCCTCGACCTGCATGTAAAGTGACGCACTGTTCGTTGGCCGGTATGTAGGGTCTGTCGGAATATATGGCCGATCGTTTGTCCAACAGGTCGTGTGCAACCTTGGCGCTGTTGATAATGAGGAAGTCCTTGCCGAGCAAATTGGCGTACACCAAGCCGCCTTTGTAGATCAAACTGCCGTTAGGAAAATGTAGCATTCTCTGATGATCAGGACTCGGACGCACCATATTGTTTTCCCCATTGCTCGTACGACAACCAAGGGTGGACAGCGTTGACACTCAAAACGCTACCGACCAAAGGGAGGCCAGTCGGCCCAGGAGGCAATGGAAGTCCATCTCTGAGTCGGTGTTGCCGCCAAGCGTTGAGGGCGAACGCGGCACAGAACACGAGACCGACAGAATATGCGGACGCAGATCCCGTCATGGATCACGAATAGCACGTCGACAGATAAAGCGAGGTGTCAGCAGCAGATTATGAGAGAAGCGAGAGTGCGACTTGTGGCGCTTTTCAATTTGCTGCTCCCGTGTTTAAGTAGTTTTTCTTGCTTGGGGTTCCTGGAACGCAAATAAAATGTGACAATGGACACTCTAGCACCCACAAACTCACACAATATGCAGTAGTCTGGGTGACAACACAAGAAAAAACTTTTCCTGCTTGTTATAGGAAAGGTATAGGAACACGGCTCTGCGATTTCTCGCTAGCCGACCTCCAGAGTACGCATGTCAGGGTCAGACAGAGTCGATCCTGACTCGGAAAGGCAAAATAAGCAAAACTTGAATGAAGCCATTCACGGCAATATTGCCCTCCAACTGGCGCATCCCTGAGCAACCCCTGAGCCGACAGGCCTTCGCGGTCATTGTTGCAAAAAAAAAGGAGGATTGCAACTGTCTCACCACGATCTGACAGGGGAGGTGAATGTGACACAATTTGTCACCGACAGCTTGCCCAGTATGAGAGCCTTCTAGGCTTGCAGTTGAAACAGCAAATACCCATTGAACCTGAAGTTGTTTACTCGTCCAACTGCTCACAAGCACGTAATGAACGGCAACCGTGCAAATCGCCGTCGCCCACCATTCAAAGTATTCAACGCTTAGCCTTCGTATACTGCCAACTTGGATAAAGTATTCAAAATTGGGGTGGTGGACTGTCAGTGGGCTTCATGGTGGAGTTTAAACTTTGCTGTCGACACGTTGCACTCACTGAGCTTTTGTACAGCCGACTCTGTCGAACTTGTATTCTCACCATTTTACCCCTTGAAAGCGATGAGTCGAGTCTCTCCGTTGAATGCTGCTCTGCAAATCTGAATCGTGTATAGTACTACTGCCTCCCAACATATACCATTTACCCCACTGATGTCATTGTGTGTCTCTGCCAACATCGTCAGCTGTGTCACTGCCAGTGATCAGTGGACACCACCCACCTTCGGACCCTCCGGCGGACTCGGACGACCGCACTTACACACGACGCCGGCTACCAATTCAGGGCCGTACTGGCGCAAAACTCATGTGACGTTGACTCACGGAGCCAACCAGGCACTCCTCCCTAAGGTCCTGTTCGAGATGGTTGGTTGGTAGGTTGGTAACTTGGCTATGATCGGCTATGAAGATGCCATCTCGGCTGGTAACTCGGCTATTCTTTGCTCTGATGCAACTCAGCTCAACCCTGCCAGACTCCGTCTGAAACCGAGTGTGAATGTGATTGGAAGTGATAG
>JBBPOB010000765.1:0-13337 GCA_038091275.1 Tylopilus subfusipes | reverse complement strand
TACTTCCCTAAGCTAGTTCTACGCAATACCAGCACATTGCTAGTGACCACTAGTGGGAACATTAGTGTGAACTCCTCTCGACTAGTCTCGCTCTATAAGACTTGTCTACGCTTTTGAAGTAGATCTTGGTAGTGGTGAAACACTAGTTACGCTACCGCGTATCACGAGACTATTCCATCAAATCCTTCGCGCACTATGAAAGAGATGCGCACTTCCCAAAATTCCCGAGGAAATTGAAGAAGAACTCTTCTATGACCTCGTACGCCGGTCTTGGAAAATGATCAAGGCCGAGGAACAACAGAAGAAGGAAAAGACGACCCTGACCAAGGATACAACCCCAGCAAGTCGTAAAAAGGCCAGAACTGATCCCAAGGCATCAACCAAGGGAAAAGACAAGGAGGTCTCCCCAAAGAAGGGGATTAAGACCAAACTACCGAAGCAGACGGGACGTCGAACTAGAAAGAAGGACGACCCCGAATACTTTGGAGGAGGAGGAGGAGGATTGATGTTCACTCTTGGACGCCCCCCACAGGATGAAACTCCTTCCACAAGCAAGGTGGAGGAGATCGAAGATAAAGATGTTTCTAGGTTCCTTGAACAAGGACCTTACCTAATCCCTAACCTGGATTATGGTATGCAAGAAGCAGATGAGCCCATTCCTGCAACTTCCTGGGACAATCACGGAATCAGCTACCCTAATGATGATATAGAGATCGAGGACGACTCTATTTCTAAAGAGGGGGATAAAATTCCTGAATTTGCTGAAGAATCTGATGATGATGACGACTTTTATTCTTCACACTCGCAGATGGAAGAGGAAGACGATGAAGAAGTCTTTGTCTATCCCGGAGCAGAAGTTGAGAAGACTCCTACAAGATCTTCTGAACGCACACCTTGCGCAACTTCCCGGGATATCTCCCCGATACCCTCTTCCGTCAAACGATCACCTTCGGTAGATGCAAGCAATCTCCGAAAACGACTTGAAGGAAAAAAGTTCTGGCTTGACCCTGAGCAACCAATAGCCGGACCATCAGGACACCGTCAGGGTGAAATAGCCCCTATATATGAATCATCCAAGGAAGAAGACGTCGACGACAGATCATCCCAGTCGTCTGACGATATCGATGAACCCGAGACAAGGATGGAAGGACAAGTCCCATCCTCGATATATGAACAATTGTCCAAGGACGTATGTCGAACAACCACTGAGCAGAGACTAGCCAACCTCGAGCTCGCTAGAAATAACACCTCCCTTCTCAAAGCAGATCAGGTTCTCGCCCACCTGAAAACGCCTCGAACTTTGATGCAGCAAACTGAGAACGCTGCAAAATCATCAACAGGCAATGTCTGCAATGACATTAAACTAGGCAATGTCCGCAATGACATTAAACTAGGCAATGTCTGCAATGACATTAAACTAGGCAACATTTGCAATGACACTAAACTAGCAACCATCGACTTCAAGACTTACGTTGATGAAGACAATGAACTCAACCTCTACATCAGAGAGGAAGAAGATGAGGAAGGAGAAGACTGTACAGTCGCCAACCTCAACATTGAAGAGGAAGGAGAAGTTGATTACAACGCCGACCTCCCAAACTACAAGGACGCCGCCTCTTATTTTGAAGAAGAGTGCGAAGACTACGAGGAGACTCCCATCACCTCGATATGTGATCATCACCGAGTCCACGGGTACTACGAATACCTGTGTGAATGGGACCATAACCCAAACGCCACCTCGTGGGAAATGGAAGACCTTATTCCAGAGTACCTAATTTGAAACTCCGACCTTCTTGATCAGTATAAGAAGGATCACCACATTCAATTGGAGCTTAACTCTCTCTCTCTCTCTCTTACGTCGACGAGCCTGACCATGCTCTCGACAACTCACCATTTTAAGAGAACATAATCCAATCTTCTCTCGTTATCCCTTATGCCCAGATACACCCGACACCACTATCCTTCACGACTAGAGCTTAACACACGAAGATTCTTTGGGACTGTCCCTGAAGAATTTGGAACCGAAGCTAGGACGCTCTTGAGGCAATACCACATCTACCGCCTATCTACCCAATGCCTCCACCTAGAACAATCTATGAACATAGAAGCATTCTGTCGCAGAACGGACTGGGCAGTCCGACATGCTCAAAGGCACCAACAATGAGAAGAAAGAAGAGAAGCTGAGGAGAGAGACTGGCAACAAGGGGACCTCCTAGACATGAGTATAAACTGTCCAACTCCTTCCCTGTTGGAAGAAGACCTCCTAGACATGAGTATAAACTGTCCAACTCCTTCCCTGTTGGAAAAGACCTCCTAGATAGGAGTATAAACTGTCTACCGCCTTCCTTGTTGGAAGAAGACCTCCTGGATAACGAGGATAAACTGTCTAACCCCCTTCCACAGATCACAATCACCGATGCTGATGGAAGAAAACTTAATTTGATCCAGAATGACGTCCTACACGACGCTAAACTGTTAACCTTCGAAGAGCAAGATTCCAAAGTGTCAAATGTCAGTACCAGTGAACCTGACAACGCCGAAACAAGAAGTCCGCGACTATTCCCTGTCACACTCCCAGACTTCAATTCGATTCAAAACAACTGCCTCTAGCTTACCAGAAGGGAACATGCCTGGAAGCTAAGATCTTAGTAAGAGGATTCGTCATGGGTGGAAGAGCATGGGCCTCCCCATACGAATCATAAAGAGAAGTGAAAGAATAAAAGATAAAGGGTTTGATCAAGGATGATCAAATCTTAGTAAAAGGATATTGTTATGATTCACTTCGCTAACCAGCAGAAGGAATCCTAATATCCTTATAGCCTTGCTATTCAACAGAGTCGCCACTCCAACGGCACTCCAAGATTACCAGCTTCGCCTAAAGAGAAGCTTTATCGATATCCGCATTATGCGACATCCTAGGTGCCAGTCCTAGATGTCATTCTTGTTATAATCGTTCGCTCATCGACCACGCCTTGTCGAGAGCATGCCAGTGCAGGCTACACCTTCAGACTTCGACCTGCACTGAAGAATACGTTCCTGCTGACAAAGCAGAGATCACGTGATCTTTTCACGGTCACGTGAATACTATAACCATACCAAGACATACAGGAACTCCGAGGACCACCACATCAATGCCCTATCTCCAATAGAGGCCAGTACCTCAATCTACCCGTATCCGGACTATCGTATAGAGTCTGACCTCGTGTCTACTGCAGAATATCACCTTATCAGTTCTGCAGTACATCTACAGATCTCCGCAGTGCCTCATGGTTTGCACAGCACCTCGAGGCTTATCCGTAGTGCCTCAAGGGAGATACCTTATGCTGTTCCCATTGGTTGGGACCATACACGTTCTCCTTAACATGTATCTCGTGTTTCTCATTGGCTCCACCTATTGTGGGTACGTGTCACCAATGACTCATGCTTACCTTTGAGTTGTCATATATAGTTCATGTGAGTTACCAGTGTAGCAGGGTCTATTCCTTAATAGGATATTTCCATATCGAGTACATGGTCTGTGCATGGTCTTAGTACAGTATATAAGACCGCCATCTTTGTAGTAGACACCCAATTCGATTCTACGCTTTAACTGGCGCATTCTCTCTCTGCTTGACTCTAAGTCATATAACATTGGCTTAACGCTCGACTAGACCTTAACAAGTCTAAGTCTTTGCTAGTCTTTGTCAAGCCTTCTGAGTTGAGATACGCCTATGCGTATCAAAAGAATTGAATTCTCCCCTTGCCCCTGCCTTCTATGCAGTAGGGCATACCCCCTGTTCGTGGTAGGACAGAAAGGAGAACCGCACTCCTTAACTCACACATAGTCATATGGTTGTCCACCATATAACCAGTTAGAGGTGCAATCTTCGGAGAGCACAATACCCTGCTGGTGAAATAAGGATAAAGTTGCTGTTGAGACCATAGTGCACTAGGTCTTGGTAGTCGTCAATCCTTGACAAATGAATGGGCGTAACTCAAAACTGCTCCCCGGTTCACGTGATCACCGGTAACGTCACGTCGGTATACCACTGTCATTTGGTATATTGGACGTAGGTTGTCCAAAGATTGACCGACTTTCGACATGCTGAAGAAGATTCAACGAGTGCAACCCGCTTACTGAAATTCTTCTTTAGTAACCCTCCACTCCCCGTTCCTTCACTTGTTCATCGAGCTCAGCTCCGAACACTTGACAACTACCCTTCCGCTCCAATCTTCCCTTTGAGGAGTACACAGAGATTTACGCAACTTCCGCCACACCCCCTTCTACCACCAACAATGTCAACCGAGGATCGTGCCCCCCTCGCTCACTTCTGGTACTTCGGTGCCAATGCGTTCTGATATAAGACGCCAGAACAACGACAACTCGCTCGAGCAGAAAAGCTCGCTAAAAAGTCATTTGCCGCTGCCGTAGCTGGCAACATCACCCGCCCTTCTGCACTCGTGCCCAGGCAGAAGGAAGTCATTCAAACCACCCCTCCACTCGTGCCAAGGGAGAGGGTGACCGCCTCTCCTGGAGCGAAACCATGGAGGGCCCACCAAAGGAGGAGGTCAAAGTCCTCCCCTAATGTATACAATTGCAAGGTGACGGCAAACGCGCCCATGACCATCACAAATGAAGTCTCTAGACCTTCACCTTCACCCGTGTCAACAAGGACGAAGTTAAACCGGTTCTTTAGGAAGCTGGCCAAAGAGACTAAGAAACAAGGAAACCCTGCCTCTCCACTCGTGTCCAGGGAGAAGGCGCCAACTAGCCCTTCCCTGGTCAAGGAGAAGGTAGTGGTAGCTCCAAGCTTGGGATGTCCCAAACCGAGTGCTATAAAGGAGCACAAAAACAAGGAAACGGTCCGCCCGGCACTCAAAGTGGACAAGGAGACTCTCAAGACACGCGCTCCCCTTGAGAAGAAAGTATGATTCTCCTTAGAAAAGGAACCCCTCTCTGGGAATGGTCTAATCCAGGGCAAGGAAGAGTTCGTTCACCATCCCATGGAACGAACTAAGGCAAAGAAGCCAGTCGTACGGCTTCCCAAAAACAACTTCCCTAAGACTCGTATCAACTCCCTCCGGATCGCATATCTCAGAGAAGGAGAAGAAGCACCATGTGCAACAGCCATATCAATTAACGACGAGGGAAGAACTGTAAGCAACGACGGTTGGACTGAGGTCCATCATTGGAAAGGAAGACAGGAGACCATCTCCTTGAAACTAAAAGCCTCGCAAAGGAACCGCCATCCTTGGGTAGGGACCCACCCACAACACGGAAAAGCTGGACTGTCTGGGACGACAATGGGTGGAGCCCCCAGGGAAAGCGCTATAGACCTTGACCGAATAAGGCGGATCAAGGCCAAAAACCAAGGGATAGATCTTGAGCGAATAAGGCATATCAAGATTAAAATGAACAAAGGAAAACAAGTCGATCTGGCTAAGATAGCCATGATCAAGGAAAATGTCGATGAGCAGCAAGAAAGGAAGAGACAAGGCAAAGTCTCCGACCGCGCTGCCAAACTCGTGACCATCAAATATAAGACGATGGAAGCAAACAAGGAGGGCCCATATGCCCAACCCAACGTCGACTTCTACAAGGTAGCGGCTATAAGAGCCAAAACCAAAGTAGACAAGAAAACGACTGCTAAGTCGTTAAACTGGGAAAGCAAGCTTCTGGCCGAGATCAGAATCCAGAAGCCCAAGAGTCTGCCTAAAAGGAAAGGTGGACAACAGAAAGTCGATTTGTCTCGCCCCGCCCATGCGAGATGATACGGTTTCTCTTTTTTCTTTCTTGTTTACGCCTTGTTGCTAATCGTGGGAAGTCGCGTCCCACAAACGCTTACTTCATCATTTCCTTTTGTACTATAGATCCTCTTCTAGTAAGGGGATTCCCACGCCATGACTCGAGTCATCTCGAGTCATCACTACTTTCTTCCTATTGGACCACATATCTTGGGTACCTCCACAGTCCGCAGCTGAGTACCCTCACAGTCCGCAGTAGTGCCTCCCTCGCTATTGGTTCATTCGTATCGTACGACATTCATTTCTCTTTATTCCTATTCGCTCGTAACGTCGTACGACTTCTTCTCTTCCTTTCCTGGGTTGGTCCGTGCGCCGGATCACAGAGTATATAAAGAGGGCAGTGCCAGGCTGTACTTCCCTAAGCTAGTTCTACACAATACCAGCGCATTGCTAGTGACCACTAGTGGGAACATTAGTGTGAACTCCTCTCGACTAGTCTCACTCTATAAGACTTGTCTATGCTTTTGAAGTAGACCTTGGTAGTGGTGAAACACTAGTTACGCTACTGCGTATCAAAAGAACTAGCTTCTCCATTCTCCCCAGCTTTCAACACTGAGGGACTACCCCGTTAACCACGTTCCGTCGGAGCATTCGTGTTCCTGAATCACCATCGCCACCTCCTCCTTCAGAAGATCGGACTCCCTGCGCAATCACCCCTCCCCCCGCCCTTACCCCGCGAAGGATTGGTGGACCATCCCGAACTCCTGACCCCCGAACCCAATTTCTCCTTGACTGGGTTAACTTCGCCCCTGACGACGAAACTGCCGCCCTACGATCTGCCCTTGTCGAAGACGAACGACAATTTGGACGAGTCATCCCAACCAATGAACTCCCATCAAATTGTCCTCCTCATCCTCTTGCTCTACCTCCTCCGTCTGGAAGAACAAGTCCATCGTATCAAACGGCATCTCCCATAAACGTATCTCCTCCCCCTCCCCCCTCCTCTCGAAGAATCATGGCCGATGAACACGCTGCTGCACGACCTACTGAACTAAAGGCAGGACTACCAGATGACTTTTCGGGCAAGTCATCTGACGCTAACCGGTGGATCCTCTCGCTTGAAGCATACTTCAATATGAATCCTGAATTGTACGCCGATCCTGAAGTCAGGGGGATCGTCGCGCTCAACAAGATGAGCAAAGGAAGAGGTGCCACCTTCGCTGAAGGATGGTACCAACGGATGGCAGACAACCCAACAGAAGTACGAACGTTCGCAGAAATCAAGAAAGACTTCTTGGCCACCTTCTACCCCTTAGATAGGAAAGCAGAAGCGAGGCGAGCGTTGGAAAGAATGATGCAAGACCGAAATCCAAGGAACCCGAACTCCTTCCAGAGTTATGTTTCGGACTTCAGAACTGAAGCAGCCAAATTCGGAGCAGAAGATAACGATTCTACTGTCCTCGAATATTTCGCCCGAGGACTCCTCCCCAGGATCGCAGAAATGATCCTCTCCATGAAAACCACCCCTACCACGCTCAAGGGATGGATTGAAGCTGCCAGCAAGTTCCATGCTCAGCTTCAAAGAATCAACGATATCAAAGCAGGGAAACTTACCTTCCAAAAAGCCCCTGCTGATCCCTTCGCCATGGAAGTCGATCGAACCTTCCTCTCCCCAAACGAAAGGCTGAAACGCATCAGAGAAAAACGGTGTTTCATCTGCAACAAACAGGGCTGCAGTACTAGGAACCACCCTCGAAAGAATTCGTCTGCCCAAACCAAAGAAATTCCTCCCCCGCGTCCCTGGAGGAACCCAGCTCGCAACATTGAAGCGAAACCAAAGAGTAAGCTGGGGTTATTCGTAGCCGACCTCGAAAAGAAAGGAACAACCAAAGACGAGGTCCTTAACATCCTCAAACAATACTACAACGAAGAAGTAGGGATTGCTGAGGAAAGCGGAAAGAACGAGAAAGAGGAAGAAAAAGGATCGGATTTTTGAACCGGGAGAAGAAGAAAGGAACGGCTTCCTCTCCTAGACATACGCTCTCGACTGTAAATCGAATGGCACCGGATGCCCAAACAATAGAATTGTCTGTCCAACTTTACAACAACGAGACCTCAAAACCGATCCAAACCCGAGCCCTCATGGATAGTGGAGCTAGCGGAAACTTTATCGACAAAGACTTCGCAAAAAGGAATAAGCTCCCTCTTATCAAACTACCCCAACCCATCATCGCCTACAACGTTGATGGAACAAAGAACCACTCTGGGATGATACGCCACAAAGTGTCGATCATCCTATGGATCGCTGAAACAGAAGAAAAAAGGGATCTACTCGTGCTAAACCTGGGCTGAGAAAACATCATCCTAGGAATGCCATGGCTCATAGAAGCAAACCCCCTGGTAAACTGGATGACTCGTAAGGTTATCCTTAAATCTCGCCAGGTCCTTACTTGACCGAAACCAAGAAGAATCTCCATCGCGGATACTCTAATAGTAAGATATCTTTGAAAAGATCCTGATCAAGAAATCGCGCAGTGGTGGAAGGAGAGATATGGGCCAAAACAAACCGCTAGAATAAGGAAGACCACGATCGCTACGGAAATCGCTCAGCATTTCAAAGTCAAAGAAGTAAAGCTTCCCCCCGAATACCGAAAGTATAAAAAGGTGTTCGATGAGCCCACCAAAGGGGAGCTACCTCCGTCAAGAGAGTTTGATCATCAGATCGAACTGACCGAAGGATTCAAGCCTAAGATAGCGAAAACCTACTCCCTTAACCCAAAGGAAGATGCCGCGTGTAAAGAGTTCATTAAGGAACACTTGGCCAGTGGGAAAATCAAACCGTCAAAGTCTCCTCAGGCTTCTCCTTTCTTTTTCGTCGGAAAGAAGGATGGATCTTTAAGACCCTGCCAAGACTACCGATATCTAAATTCTTTCACCCGAAAGAATGCCTATCCATTACCAAGAATCCCCGAGCTTATTGACAAACTCAAAGGGTCTTCCGTCTTCACCAAGTTCGACATCCGATGGGGATACAACAACATTCTCATCAAGGAGGAAGACAGATGGAAAGTGGCATTCATCACCCCTCACGGCCTGTTTGAACCGACCATAATGTTCTTCGGATTGTGTAATTCTCCCCCTACTTTTCAGGCCTATATGAACAGCGTATTCGCCGACTTTATCATGGAAGGATGGCTAATCGTCTATATGGATGATCTTCTTATCCACTCCACCTCTCAAGAGATCCACACCGAAAGAACAAAAAAGGTCCTTCAACGAATGGAGGAACAACAACTCCATTTAAAACTTTCGAAATGTGCCTTCAATGTGGAAACGGTGAAATATCTAGGAATGATCGTATCAAAGGGAGAACTGAAGATGGACCCAGCAAAACTGGAAGCGGTTACCACCTGGGAACCATCAAAATCGGTCAAAGGAGTATGCTCGTTCTTGGGATTCTGCAATTATTACTGCAAATTCATCCCTAACTTTTCAACCGTCACTTGTCCCCTCCACGACCTAACTAAGAAGAACGCGGTGTGGGACTGGAACCCCGAATGCCAAAGAGTGTTCACGGCTTTGAAAGAAGAATTTGGAAAACGGCCCGTCCTTATGTTACCCGACGTCGCCAAACCTTTTACTATAATGACGGATGCCTCCCTTACTACCACAGGGGGAGTACTCATGCAGAAGGACGTTAACGGAGACCTCCACCCATGTGCTTACTTCTCAAAGTCTCTATCCTCAGCAGAAAGAAACTACGACACCTATGACAGGGAGCTACTAGCAATAATGCATGCCCTGGAAGAATGGCGGCATTACCTTCTCGGAACAGGACTACAAACCACAGTTCTCACCGACCACAAAAACTTAACCTACTTCCGACAACCCCAGAAATTAACGAGACGACAAGCAAGGTGGAATATGTTCCTCCAAGAATACGACCTCTATATCACCCACACCCCAGGAACCCAAATGGGTCCAGCTGACGCCCTATCTCAGAAAAATGACATTGATACCTCATCCGACAACCAAGATGTAACTCTCCTTCCCCCACATTACTTCGCCCAATCTCTCGACCTAGCAATCGCCGAGAAAATCAGATCTTCTTCTTCAGTCGATCCCGTTGTTCAAAAGGCCCTGGCCCAAATGTCGGAATCCCCTTCCCCTATTAACCGTTCCCAACCCTCTGACTGGCAGTACGAACAAACGTCACTATACTACAAGGGAAGATTATACGTACCGGAAGAGGCCCGTCACGACTTAGTAAAACGAGTTCACTACTCCCCCACCGGGGGCCATGGCGGAATATTCCGAACGGTTAATCTCCTCCAACGAGACTATTGGTGGCCTGAATTAACCACATTTGTTCGACGATTCATCCGCGGTTGTGCAATCTGCCAAGCCAACAAGGTCAACACTCACCCGACGGTTCCCCCTCTTTCTCCAGTTCGCTCGAATGCTACCCTCCCATTCAAACAAATCTCGGTCGATCTGATCACCGACCTTCCCCCTTCTAATGGGGCAGACGCTATCTTGGTCGTGGTCGACCAAGGCCTTAGTAAGGGGGCAGTATACTGTCCTTGCACCAAGGAAATTTCAGCGGAAGGGGTAGCACAGCTATTCTTTTCGAAAGTATTTCCACAGTTTGGGTTACACGATTGAGTTATTTCTGACAGAGGTCCTCAATTCGCCTCCCTATTCGCACAAGAGCTAGCTAGACTTCTTCAATATGACCTCGCCCTCTCTTCCGCTTACCATCCTCAAACCAATGGCGAAACTGAACGGGTGAATCAAGAATTAGAAACTTATCTCCGAATCTTCTGCGACGGAAACCCAGAAAGATGGGAAGAACTATTACCAATGGCCGAATTCGCCCATAACTCCGCCACGCACTCTTCCACCCTTCAATCACCCTTTTCCTTGATCCTCGGATACGAACCGAGATCCTACCCACCGATTGGAAAAACTACCGTGGAAGCTGTAGAACGGAGATTAACTAATCTCGATTTCGCCCGGAAAGAAGCAGAAGCCGCTCATGAAAAAACGGCGAGATATATGAAAGAATGCCTTACCTCCAGATTCCGACCATGGAAAGTTGGAGATTGGGTATGGCTAGAAGAGAAGAACTTAAAACTTCGATACCCAAAGAAGAAACTAGGTCCAAAAAGGGAAGGACCCTTTGAAATCACCCGAGTATTATCCCCGGTTTCATATCAACTCCAACTCCCACCGACGTGGCGAATCCACGATGTGTTCCACGCTTCCCTCCTAACTCCATTTATCGAAATGGCAGAACATGGAGACAACTATTTCAGGCCACTGTCGGAGATAATAGATGGAGATGAAGAATATGAGGTAGGAGCGATCATCGCGCATCGCGGACCTACTAATCGCCGCCAATTCCTGGTGAAATGGAAGGGCTATCCTTACAGAGACAATACTTGGGAATATAAGGGAAATCTCACCCACGCTCAGACCATCTTAGACGAGTATATAAGGAGACGACCCTCCGCCTCCTAACTTCCCAGGATCAGTCCTACCAACTGTTACATCATGCCTCATAAATCCGCTTGTATCATCGCTCGCCCTCACCTCCTCCCCATTTACGCTTGAAGAATTCTTTACGCTTCGCTGCTTGAGAATGCCGCTGCCATTTACGCGTTCGAACACAATTCACTCTACTACAATAATCAAGTGCTCCTTGATGCGGTGCAAACCCTCCAAACTTTCTACGCTCTACGGGTATCTTTCAGGATCACAAACCCGTTCCTTGCTCCCGATGCCCAAGCTAACATTAGGGCCGCCATTGGGCAGGCCGAACATCTCCTTGACCTAATCCACAGAGCAGGCTTCGACGATATCATTGCGTTCACCAACCCAGGTCTCCTAAGACCTATCCTGTTCCCCATAGTCGCTTCGTTAAACGCAATGGAACATTGTCGCTACTTCGCCACCAACCCTGATAAAGGAGAACTGCTCGAGTTAGAGCTCCTCCAATATTGCACCGTGATACAGGTTCCCTCCACTACCACGTATTCTCCCATCGACGCTGTTAATCACCCAGAACGTGCTCCCTCTTCTCCGTCTGACTCTCCGCGTACGCCCAGTCCCATCCAACTCCCGGGGAGTTTTGAACGGTCCACCGAAGAATCCCGTTTTCCCGTCGCGGAATCCGTTTCCCCTATTCCCCTAGAAACCGTCCATCCTCCCACTCCCAAACCTCTTACCCTCAATAAGGACCTGGAATGGCAAAGGCCCCAGTATGGTAACTCCCCAACCCCACCTCGACACCTTCACCTCGTGTCTGAGCAACCAGACCCTTCTCCAATGTCCGTCCTTCCGGAAAAACCTCGCCCGGTCTCCCCACTGGAAGGGAAAGACGCAAAATATGTCCATATAGGTTCCCATCTTGGACGAACAGTGGCGCTCACGGCCAAGGGAGAAGAATTGGCAAGGCAGATAAAGAGACAGGACGCTTTTTTAGGTTGCATCTCTCTTACCCCCCGACCGACTGCCTGCTACCAATGCAAGGCCACTACTCATCGCCACATCCATTGCCCGGACTATCGGTGTCGCAAGTGCAAGAAACTTGCCCCGGGGCATAAGGTATCCAATTGCCCCGCCGCTTACTATTGTACCCTATGTGGAGCGTTGGGACATAAAACCGCTCAATGCGAATTCCTCGGGTGGGATAATAAGGTCGACGAGGTGATGGATGGTAAAACAGAAACGTCAACCCAAGAGATGGACTTTAAAACGGAAGCAGATGCAGGATGGTCTCGTAACCCTTATGACCATCTCATTAGGGGAGACGTGATGGGAGACTGGACTCCTATCCCAGACGACCCCACTGACTACGAACTCAATGGCGGAGACAGTGGATATGAAGATTAGTTCAGGAGAACGTAATGCTAGTAAGGGGATATTGATACGGTTTCTCTTTTTTCTTTCTTGTTTACGCCTTGTTGCTAATTGTGGGAAGTCACGTCCCACAAACGCTTACTTCATCATTTCCTTTTGTACTATAGATCCTCTTCTAGTAAGGGGATTCCCACGCCACGACTCGAGTCATCTCGAGTCATCACTACTTTCTTCCTATTGGACCACGTATCTTGGGTACCTCCACAGTCTGCAGCTGAGTACCCTCACAGTCCGCAGTAGTGCCTCCCTCGCTATTGGTTCATTCATATCGTACGATGTTCATTTCTCTTTATTCCTATTCGCTCGTAACGTCGTATGACTTCTTCTCTTCCTTTCCTGGGTTGGTCCGTGTGCCGGATCACAGAGTATATAAAGAGGGCAGTGCCAGGCTGTACTTCCCTAAGCTAGTTCTACGCAATACCAGCACATTGCTAGTGACCACTAGTGGGAACATTAGTGTGAACTCCTCTCGACTAGTCTCGCTCTATAAGACTTGTCTACGCTTTTGAAGTAGACCTTGGTAGTGGTGAAACACTAGTTACGCTACCGCGTATCACGAGACTATTCCATCAAATCCTTCGCGCACTATGAAAGAGATGCGCACTTCCCAAAATTCCCGAGGAAATTGAAGAAGAACTCTTCTATGACCTCGTACGCCGGTCTTGGAAAATGATCAAGGCCGAGGAACA
>JBBPOB010000764.1:0-13341 GCA_038091275.1 Tylopilus subfusipes | reverse complement strand
CCAGGACTTCGATGAGCGTGAGCTCACCATGCTCGTCGAGCAGGCTAGCACAGCCGCCGAAGCCCTCGAGCCCACCACGCTCGCTGATGCGAGGAGACGCCCGGATTGGTCCAGATGGGAGGATGGCATCTGCGAGGAGCTGGACACCCTCAACAAGGCCAGTACCTGGGAACTCGTCGACCCTCCACCTGGTGCCAACATCGTTGGATTGAAGTGGGTATTCCGCGCAAAAAAGGATGCCGCCGGGAATATCGTGCGCTACAAAGCGCGTCTCGTCGCCCAGGGATTCTCCCAAGTCCCCGGCATCGACTACTTCGACACATATGCCCCTGTTGCCAAGCTCGCATCAATCTGAACTGTTCTTGCTCTCGCTACATGCCAAAACCTCGAACTGCACCAGATCAATATCAAGGGTGCGTACCTCAACGGTAAATTAAACGAAAATGAAGTAATTTACATGCGTCAGCCGCCCAGTTACGCTGATCCGAACCACCCCTACCGGGTGTGTCGTCTATGCAAGACCTTGTATGGTCTCAAGCAGAGCGGTCGCCGTTGATACCAGCAACTTGTCAAAATCCTGGTAACCAAGCTGTGATTCAACCAGTGCGAAGTTGATCAAGCCATTTTCGTCAAATGAGAAGGACCGTCCCTCACGATCGCCACAACTGTGCTCGCTCTGATCACAGCCGTCAAAACGCAGCTCAGTCGCTTCATTGAAGTGACCAACCTCGGCGAACTCCACTGGCTCTTAGGTATTGAAGTCACGCGGAACCAAGAAGAACGCACGCTCGCGCTCTTGCAATGGACATACATCAATGCCATCCTCCGCCGCTTCAACTTCGATGAGCTCAAACCAATCTCGACACCTATGGAACCAAGTGCAAAGCTCACCACAAGCCAATCGCCATCCACTGCTGCCGAGTATGCCACCATGCAGAACATCCCGTACCAAGAAGTGATCAGATCGCTCATGTACGCAGCGCTTGGGACCCAGCCTGACATCTCGTATGCCGTCTCACAAGTCTTGCATTTCTCATCCAACCACGGCCAAGAACACTGGGATGCCATTCGGCGAATTTACAGGTACCTACTCGGGACAAAGGACCTATGGCTGACCTATGGAGGGGGAGAAAAACAGCTCGTTGGATATACTGACGCTGATGGCAGTGTCACAGAGGACTGCCACGCGATCTCGGGCTATGCATTTCTCATCGACGATGGCGCTGTATCCTGGAGCTCGAAGCAACAAGAGATCATTTCACTCTCGACAACGGAGAGCGAATACGTCAGTGTGACGCACACCACGAAGGAAGTGCTTTGGCTTCGCACCCTCATATCTAGCCTCTTCATGCCTCTCTCGCAATCAACGACACTCTTTTCAGACAACCAGTCGGTGATCGCACTCACGAAGGACCATCAGTACCACGCATGTACCAAGCACATCGACGTGCGCTTCCACTTCATACGTTGGGTTATCGATGATGGCAAGATCTGACTCATTTATTGCCCCACTGGTGACATGGTTGCCAACGTTTTTACCAAGGCCCTGCCATCGCCAAAGGCCAAGCATTTCGCCGTCGAACTCGGGCTGTGCGCAGCTTGAGGGGGAGTGTCGGAATGCGCAAGCATGCACACAGCCAATCATATACCAGTCCATTGCTCGGACCATATTGTATAGCTCCGGATGATGTACCACACAACACGCACACAGCCCGACATCTCAGATTACTTACATGCTCTCTCAGATACGATACATTCTGTTTCTATTCAGTTGTCCCTACATTCTTCACTTACCCCGTTAGTTAGTTAGTTTGTACCTACGAGTACTTAACAGCCCTGTTTGCAGTTGTCACCTCAGTCCGTCTGCCCTGCAAACGACTGAGGTGAGCGTCTCCATATAGATCGTCCTGAACTTATGCTTACCCGTACATAGCGCTCTTGTTTAGGTGAATACCAGTTAGTCCGTCTGCCCCGCAAACGACTGAGCGCTCTTGTTTAGTCTTATAGATATAATAGCAAAGACATAACCTCATGGAATTCAATTCCAGAAGAGGAAGAAACTGGCTATGTAGACACTACATACGATGACTTTGACAATGGATACGGTTCCTGCTATGCTATGGGACAGAGTGATGAGAAACCTTTTTGACTCATCAATTTGGGCACAATCGATCACTTCTCTCCCCATATAGAGGATTTTGTAATAATTGACACACAGGTACGACACTGTAAAACCGCTAATGGACAGATAGTCCATTTAAATGGACCAGGAACTGTGTTACTAAAAATGAATATAGGAAAAGAAAAAAGAACTCTATCTTTATCAGATGTTTGGTACTCCCCAAAGTTCACGAATCAGATCATCTCAGTCATTGCTCTTATCAAGCAAGACTTCCGATGTGAAATAACCAATAAGACTCAATTTTGGGACAACAAAGATCAACTCATAATTGTGGCATACCCCCTCCACAAATTCAATCAACTTCACTGGGTTGATGCTGAAATCCTTCACCCAACTCATGGAAGTAATGCTTTGTAAAAAGAAGATGATTATCATCTATGGCATGGACATTTTGGACATTGTTCATGCAATGCTCTTAAAAATGCTTATAAAAACATAACTGGTATCCCAGTTATCCAAATTCCTACTGACATAAAACCTTGTAAAGGATGCCTATTAGGAAAAGCTATGCAAACCCCGTTCCCACCCTCCAAGTCTTGAGGAACTCGTTCCTTGGAATTGGTACATTCAGACTTATGCGAGTTTCCAACTCATAGTCTAAACCATAACCATTGGATGATAACATTCCTTGATGACTATTCCAGCATGGGCTCAATAGTCTTTCTCAAAAAGAAATCGGATGCCAAACAAGCTATTCTTGATTAGATCACTTGGGCAGAGCAACAGGTCAGTCACAAACTGTTAAAGCTACGTTTGGACCAAGGAGGGGAATATACTTCTCATGATCTTTGTGATCATTTAACCTCGAAAGGTATCGAACATCAGAAAACAGTCCTGTACATCCCTCAACAGAATGGTTGAGCTGAATATTTCAATCGCACTATTCTTGAAAAAGCCGAAGCTCTGAGGCTACATTCATGTATGCCTGAAACCTTCTGGCAAGAAAGTGTTGAGACCACTCTCCATGTTTATAACTGACAACCAATGAAAAGATTAAACTGGAAAGTCCCATTGACATTCTGGAATGGAATGAAACCAGATGTTTCTTATCTTAGAACCTTTGAATGTCTTACTTATGTTTTTATTCCTAAAGAACTCCAAGACAACAAGTTACACCCAAAGTCAGAACTCATGACCTTTATTGGTTATGAAAAAGGAACAAAGGGATATCACTTCTGGTCTCAAACCAGAAGAAAAGTTGTCATTTCCAACAATGCTACTTTTGATGAGAATTCATTTCCTCATTGTCCCAAAGAGATAACTCACAAACCACCTTTTCCAGAACAGAATCAAGAAAAACATAATGTTACAAATGATAACTCCTCTGATGAAGATGACGATGGTCATCAGGATAATCCACAAGAGGATAGTCAAAAACAAGTTCCTGACCAGAGGCAATCACCTTCACCTGAAGTTCAGCCAGCTCAGGAACCACCTCCAGAAATTTCAAGACCAAATCCTCCACAACCTCAACCTGCTAGATGAGAACCTGTTATTCCTGAACCAAGGAGATCCTCTCATGCCCCTAAACCTAAAGTGAAACCTGATTCGATGTATGGGAAGAAATCTCCCACTGAAATTGAAAAGGAAACACAAAAGGAAAGGGATTTAGTATGAAAAATCTTCGATAAAGGAAAACAACCTCAGAGAGAACCTGAAGCAAGGGAACCTACCATTCCTTCTCATGCTTCTGACTCTTCTGATGATGAAATGGTTCAATCATCAAAGGATCCTTTAACTTGAGGAGGAGATTCGTCAAGGAAACAAACAGACCAATTCTCAAATCAATTTGCTTGTGACCTCCTTGCTAAAGCTTTCAGTGTCAAAGGATGTCCTAATCAATTTAAGAACATTAAAAACCTTCCTAAATCCAAACAAGAAGGTTGGTTAAAGGCAACTGACGATGAATTTAACTCTTTAAAAGAAAGAGGTGTCTGGGAACTAGTTGATAAACCATCTGGACGCAAGACCATTAAAGGAAGATGGGTCTTTAACGTTAAAAGCGATGGTTGTAAAAAGGCTCACTTTGTTGCCAAAGGATTTATGTAAATCCAAGGCCTTGACTTTGAAGAAACTTTCTCACCAGTAGCACGGTTTGAAACTGTCAGAACCATATTTGCACTTGCAGCATTGAAAGACTGGGACATCGAGGCACTTGATGTCAAAACAGCTTTCTTATATGGAAAACTGGACGAAGAAATCTACATGGAACAACCTGAAGGGTATGTTCAGAAAGGTCAGGAATCTAAGGTTTATTATTTGAAGAAAGTGATATATGATTTAAAACAAGCTTCTCTTCAATGGAACAAAGAGTTACATAAGTCCTTGATTAAACTTGGATTTATGAGATGCACTTCTGATGCAGGAGTTTATTTTTTGATTCAAGGTGGCATGATTTTGGTTATCATCGTTTATGTTGATGATGCTCTCTTCACTGGCAACAACAAGAAAATGTTGAAAACCAAGAAAGAAGCTTTTATGAAGATCTGGGATTGTCGAGACTTAGGTGAAGCAAAAAAGTACCTGGGAATGTGTATCACTCATGATTGCAAAAACCGGACTCTTACACTTGATCAAATTGCATATGCTGAAAAAGTCATCGAGTGATTTGATATGGATAAGGCTAAGTCTGCAAGGACACCTTTACCAACAGGATATAACCCAATCAAAATCGATACTGATCCTAACCCTGAACTACGACAGCAATACCAATTGGTCATTGGATCTTTACTCTACATTATGCTTGAAACAAGACCAGATCTTGCATTCACAGTCATAAAAATGTCGCAATTTTCTGCAAACCCATTGAAAGACCACTATAAACAAGCTTTATATATTGTCCATTACTTGGCTTCTATCAAGAACATGGCATTAAAGTTTGGTGGCAAATCCAATTTGGGATTTATGGCATTTTGTGATTCCGATTGGACTATGGATCTTGAAACACGAAAATCCACAACTGGTTTCGTGATTTTCCTCACAAATGGACCTATATCTTGGGTCTCTCAGAGACAAAAGACAATTTCATTGTCGTCTACCAAAGCTGAGTATAAGGCCATGTCTGAAACAGTGAGACAGATATCCTGGTTAAAATCACTCTTTAAAGAGATCAGGTTTGATATCCCAAAGGTCCCTTTATATGTTGATAACCAAGGAGCAATGTTCTTGATGATGAATCCTGCAGTTGAATCTCGGTCAAAACACATCAAACTCCCTGAACATTATATTCGGGAATGTGTTAATGATACAGAGAAGATTAAACTCTTCTATATCAAAACTGCTAAACAACTTGCTGATATCTTTACCAAGAATCTCTTGCCTGATAGGTTTCAAACTCTACGTTCAGGTATAAAAATGATCTCTTTTGAGCATTCTTCATCATGAGGAGGAGTGTTGAAATCACATTGTCTAACTCTAGATCATTCTACTTCAGACTTCTTATCTAGTGGTCTAGAATGACACGTGATGATAACATGATTGCGATTACTCATAGTCAATAGGATCACATACATCAGTAAGCCAATTCTCTTGGCATGATGTCATAGGATTATAAATCCTTCTACAATGTTCCATCATATTCCACTACCATTACTATACATAGGTAAAACCTATATTAGGTACATGGTCCGTGCACCATTCCTGTAGTATATAAACTGGTGGTTTCCCCCAGTATAATCTAAGTGGCTCTTGACCTCCTACAAGTCAGATCCACTACACACTTTCCACTCTACTATCTCCCTCTTGGTCAAACACTTAGTGAGTATTCCCACTGACTATGCTGGTGCTAGCGATTAGTTTCATTAGACTTAGCTTTATCCATCCCAAAACATTTAATGACTTTTTCAGCATATGCAATTTGATCAAGAACTAGAGTTCGCTTTTTGCGATCACAAGTGATTTGCATTTCCAGATACTCCTTTGCTTCAACAATCCCAGATCTTCATAAAAGCGGATTTCTTGGCTTTCAACATTTTCTTGTTGTTACCAGTGAAGAAAGTGTCATTGACATATATGATGATTACCAAAATTGTGTCTCCTTGAATCAAAAAGTAAACTCCTGCATCAGAACTGCATCTCATAAATCCAAGTTTAATCAAGGACTTATGTAACTCTTTGTTCCATTGAAGGAATGCTTGTTTTAGGCCATAAATGGCTTTCTTCAAGTGACAAACCTTAGATTCCTGAACTTTCTGAACATATCCTTCAGATTGTTCTATATATATTTCTTCATCCAGTTTTCATACAAGAAAGCTGTTTTGACATCAAGTGCCTCAATGTCCCAATCTTTCAAAGCTACTAATACAAAAATGGTTCTGACAGTTTCAAACCATGCTACTGGAGAGAAAGTATCTTCAAAATCAAAGCCTTAGACTTGTGTAAATCCTTTGGTGACAAAGCATGCCTTTTTACAGCCATCACTTTTAACAGTAAAAACCCATCTTCCTTTTACAGTCTTTCATCTGGGTGGTAGATCCACAAGTTCCCAGACCTCTCTTTCTGTCAAAGAGTTAAATTCATCATCAGTTGCTTTATACCATCCTTCCTGTTTGGTTTTAGAAAGTTTCTTGATATTCTTATATTGATTAGGACATCCTTCCATACCAAAAGCTTTGGCATGAAGATTGCAAGCAAACTTGTTTGAGAATTTGTCTGCATTGGTGTCCATATGACCAGAATCTCCTCCTCATTTCAAAAAACCTTGAAATGGTTGACCCATATTATCATCCTCATCTGAAGAATCAGATATAAAAAAAGGAAGAGTTTCTTCCTCTTGTTGAGGTTGTTTTCCTTTATTGAAGAGATTTCTTACAAAATCCTTTTCCTTTTGTATTTTCCTTTCAATTTCAATGGGGGTTTTCTTCCCATATATCGAATCAGGTTTTACTTTAGGTTTTGAGATTCGTTTAGATCTCCAAGTGTCAGGAACAACAGGTCCTCTAGGATGTTCATATCTGAGATATGGTTCTTGTCTTGGGGGTTAAGGTACATAACCTTGTCTAGGTGGTTGTGGAGGATTCAGTCTTGGATTATAATCTCTAGATGGTTTCTGATCTGACTGGACTTCAGGTGAAGGTGATTGCCTAGGGTTGGGAACTTGTCTTGGATTCTCCTCCTGTGGAGTTACTTTGTGATCGTCATCACTATCATCAGAGGTAGATCCATCCAGTATGTCACATTTTTCTTGATCTTGTTCTGAAAAAGGTGGTTTGTCTACTATCTCTTTGGGACAATGGGGAAATGAGTCTTTATCAAAAGTGGCATTTTGAGAAACAACAACTTTTCTTCTGATTTGAGGCCAGAAGTGATATCCTTTTGTTCCTTTCTCATAACCAATGAAGGTCATGAGTTTTGATTTAGGATGTAACTTGCTATCTCAGAGTTCTTTAGGAATAAAGACATAAGCAAGACATTCAAATGTTCTGAAATAAGAAACATCTGGTTTTGTTCCATTCCAGTATGTTATAGGAGTTCTCCAGTCAAGTCTCTTCATTGGTTGTCAGTTATAAATGTGAAGAGCTGTTTCTACACTTTCTTGCCAGAAGGTTTCTGGCATACAAGCATGTAGCCTTAACACTTCAGCTTTTTCAAGAATTCCACAATTAAAACATTTAGCTTGTCCATTCTGTTGAGGGACATAAGGGACTGTTTTTTGATGTTCAATACCTTGTGAGGTTAAATGATCTCATAGATCATGGGACATATATTCCCCTCCTTGGTCCAAACGTAACTTCAATAGTTTGTGACCTGTCTGTCACTCTGCCCAAGGAATCCAGTCAAGGATAACTTGTTTGGCATCCAATTTCTTTTTAAGAAAGACTATAGATCCCATAGTCATCAAAAAAAGTAATCATCCAATGGTTATGGTTTAAACTACAAGTTGGAAACTCACAGAGATCAGAATGTACCATTTCCAAGGAACAAGTTCCTCAAGACTCACAGGGTGGGAACAGGGTTTGCATAGCTTTTCCTAAAAGACATCCTTTACAAGGTTTCAGTTCAGTAAGAACTTTAATAGTAGGAATACCAGTTATGTTTTTATATGCATTTTTTAAGGCATTGCACAAACAATGTCCAAAACATCCATGCCATAGATGATAATCATCTTCTTTTTGCAAAGCATTACTTCCATGAGTTAGGTGAAGTACTTCAGCATCAACCCAGTGAAGCCGATCCATTTTGTGGAGGGGGTATGCCACAATAATGAGTTGATCTTTGTTGTCCCAAAATTGAGTTTTATTGATTATTTCACATCAGAATCCTTGCTTCATTAAAGCAATGACTAAGATGATCTGATTTGAGAGTTTTGGGGAATACCATACACCTGAAAGGGAGAGAGTTCTTTTTTCTTTTCCTATATTCATTTTTAGCAATACAGTTCCAGGTCCATTTAGGTGGACAATCTGTCCATTAGCAGTTTTACAATGTTGCATCTGCATGTCAATTGTGACAAAATCCTCTATATGGGGAGTAAAATGATCAGTTGCATCCGAATCAATAAGCCAAAAATGTTTTCTCCCACAGTATAGCAGGAACCATATCCATTGTCAAAGTCATTGTATGTAGTGTCTACATAGCCAGTCTCTTTCTCCTCTGGAATTGAATTCCATGAGGTTATGTACTTGCTTTTGTATCCACCATATGTGAACTGTTTTGATGGTTTTTCACTTTTGATCCAGACTTTATTGATTGGTCTGAGATAGATTTCTCCCAACACAATAGCATCCTCCAAAGTTTCTTGCCCTTCAGATTGAGGATTCAAGTCAGAAGGACTTCCTTCAAAAGGACTGGTTTTGGTCCCCACCAAGACAAGGAATTTTCATTGCTGGATAGTCATCATCTTCATTTCCTCCCCAATCAAGAGCTTCTTCATATTCTTTGGTAGCAGCTGAAGAGGAGCTTAAAAGGAAATTACCAACTTCATTGGTAAGGTTTTCCATCTCAGTGTCTTCCGAGACAGTCTTGACCAAGTTGACAATGTAAGTCATCACTTTGGCCTTTTCTTTGCCTTTTGAAGGCTTTAATTGTTGAGGGGTGGAGGAGGAAGGAGCCTTACATTTTTTATCATTTGGCTTATTTGGGTGTTGATAGTCATTTCAATGTTGTTCAGTCATATGACCGATGCCTCAGCACTTTGCACAACATTTCTTCTTTGAGGAACCCAAAGATGACTGTCCAGATTGCTTCTTAGATTCTTGGGACCTAGAGGGTCCCACCTGCAATTGATTGGCCAACAACCTGTCAACTATCCTTTCTTCTTCCACATAAACCATTGGTTTCAAGTTTGCCATTATAAACTCCACTGTTGTTTTTGTGTGAACAGTGGTTGTGATAGCAGAGTCAAATTATTCAGGGAGTCCAGCACACATTATTATAGCCTGAAGGTTTCCTGGAAGATCCAGGCCAGCAGTTGTGAGATCAGAGAACAAAGTCTCCAATCTAAATAAGTGTGCCAACATTTTCATCAGCTTTCCAGCGTCATCATTTCTAGTCACTCACCATTGCATTATCTGGTGAAAGGTGGCAAACTGGCTGGTCAGTCTGGTTGTGGTGAATTGAGCCTTGAGTGTGTCAAGGGTGGTTTTAGCAAGGGAAGTGTGTTGATTATTGTAGGCATCTGAAACATGGACTTGAAGTTCTTCTTTCATATATAGGTCAATGACACCATTTGCTTGGAGATCTGACTCCATCCAGGTTTCCTAGTTAGTAGGGTCAGCAGGAAAAGTTGATTGACCATTAACAATCCACCAGACTTTGAGTGTCATCAAGTAGGACTAATGGTTTGAATTCATGAATTGTAATTGTCCTTGCCAGAGAGAATGAGAACATTCTTCATAATTCCAGATTCTAATTTCAACATGACTATAATAAATCAAGAACTAGATATTCAGTGACTGTATCAGATCTTTGAGAAACAAAAGAATGAGGTGAAAGTGGTGATTCAGATAATGGAATTAGAGTTTGATTAATAAAATTAGTTCAAATAAAAGGTCTGCTTTTATCTTCTCTTTCCTCCATTAAATCAAAGTTAAGTTCTTCCTTCAGAAAAAGTAAAAGACTTCTAATCATGTCCCATATATGGAAGAAAAAGATTTTTCATGCAATGACAAAGCAGCAATTTATAAGAACTAAACATGGTGGAGGTATGCTGACCTTAGCTTGGCAGGACATCGCAAATGTAGTGTCCACCTGCAATTCATGGCAGCGGGAAGATCATTATCAGGATTTCAGTTTTGACATCTCCTTTTAGGAGCTCATCTATCACCAGTATTGCTGACATTTTCTTTGCATGGTCATACCACACATCCACCAGCAACCATCTCTGGTTGTCCAGGTCCTTTACCCAGTTCAGCCTTTGAAATATTATGCTCCATTAGAGCTGTCTCCAGATCCATAACTTGTTTACAAAGCCAATCAACTTCAGCCTGAAGAGGCCAAACTTGTCAGTTAGCAAGCTCCTCAATCTCTCTAAATATGAAACTGTTTGTGAAATGAAACCACCTTTTCCTCACAGCTCTGTCAAATTCCAAATTCCATATTGATACCCTCAGCACATCCCAACATCAATCAGTTATTTGGTGAGCACTGGAAAACAGCATGTCATTAGGATCCAACAAGTCTGCTTCCCTTACCCAACCAATTAGAAATCTGAAGTTGAAACTCCAGAGATCTGCCAAGATGACCTCATAACTGTTCCCATGAAGAAGGTTTTCATAGGGGTTTTCATGCACATGGGGGTCAACTACAACAAGACCATTTCCTTCTAGAGCAGAAGCCAGAGATTCTCCTTTGTAGACAGTTAAGGTAAAGACCTTTTCATCATCTTTCAAATGGCCAAAAATATCTTTATAGAGAACAGGGACAATCTGGGCCTTGTGACCTGAGATCACCTCATTCAGGAGATACTCTGTCCTCTCTTATCTTCAAGCCCAAGTTCCCACCTGCAAAGTGGACACAAAGGTTGTGTCCGCCTAGGTTAGAGGGTGCTCAAGGACGGACTGGATCTGGTATTGGAAGGTCTGGGCACTGTAGAGCTGGGGCATTTTTATGAATAAGGTTTTTGTCAGCCATTACTCCAGCTCATAAGAGTGGTTAAATAACTGGACAAATGACTTCATCAAATTCATCATTGTCTAAGGCTGGTTGACCATTTCCAGTTCTCCAACACCTTATACAATTCCTTCAATTCCTTTCAGTCTGGTTTAACATAGGCCAATAAGGAGGAGGAGGTGCCACAAGATGAAGAGCGGGAAAAGGATCCCATTCTTGAAATCTTGGCAGTGCGAACAAAATGTCATATTGAGGTATATCATTCCTACTCATCAAATATATCAGAGGAGGTTGGCAGTTCTGGATTCTTTGATGATTCAAAGAAAGAACCTGATATGCCAAGATATGAACTGTGTTAGTTGTCTGCATTTGAACACCAATGTGCTGCCCTTGTTTATTCAAAAGATAATGAAAAAGGATGATTGTTCCATGTCCAAATAGGACAAGCCAAGTGGTTTGAAACCAGCTTGGAATGAACGTCATTGTGAAGAAGAAGAACATCAGGTTGAGGCAGAGCCACAAGGGACTCAATCCTCCTGGTAGATTGAATGCCAGTCCAGGGATCATAGGTGCAATATCATATGTCTTATCTGGAATCAGGGCTTATAACCTAATGAAACAAAAGGGGCTTTGCTAGCACCAGCACAGTCAGTGGGAATACTCACTGAGTGTTCAACCAGGTAGGGAGATAGTAAGAGTTAGAGTTGAGCAGTGGATCTGACTTGTAGGAGGTCAAGAGCTGCTTAGATTATACTGGGGGAAACCACCAGTTTATATACTGTACTACAGGAATGGCACACAGACCATGTACCTAATATAGGTTTTACATATGTATAGTAATCAGCAGTGGAACACAATGGAACATCATAGAAGGATTTATAATCCTATGACATCATGCCAAGAGTATTGGCTTACTGATGTATGCAATCCTATCGGCTGTGAGTAATCACAATCATGTCATCATCATGTGATGTTCTAGATCTTTAGATAAGAAGTCTGAAGTAGAACGATCTAGACTGATCAACATGATTTCAACACTGGGACAGTCTGGGATGATCTGGGACAGTCTGGGATGGGGCTGGGCAGGACCGCCCAGTTAGATACCTTGCTGGGAGAGCTGGAAAAGCTGGAACTCTGTCAAGTCCTGTCCAGCTCTGGTCAGTTGAGGGTTAGTTTGCTGATGCAGAAATAACTCACACATCTATCAAATCATGTTCAAGAGTATGAAATTCCTCCTATCATACATACTCTCAGGCCAATATCTTACTCACTGTCTCCTTCAGCCCTTCTGTCTCCTCCACTCCTGATGTGCCTGATGCTTCCAACAACTTGAAGGCTGTTCCTGCCAATAAAGGAAAAGGGAAGGTGTCAACCCAAGGAAAGACTAAGGGAAGGCTGCTCTCAAGAGTAAGTGCAAGGCAGATGGAGATTGGGTCATGGTGGAGACCACTAACTCAGCAATGGTGAACCAGCTCTCATTTTTAAAGTCTCATTTCCCACAGTAATTTTTCATATAGAAAAAAAAAATCTTGTTTGTATGCACCACCTTATTGTCCATGCAATTGTTGGTTGTATCATGTTGTGCATGTATCACAATATGTTTCCATCATGTCAGGAGTTGGGGACTCTGCACTTGTGCACCACTACATACCAATTTCATCAATGGTACTCATGGTGGGGACTTCATACACAGGCAATAAGTGTTGCTTTGATGCATGAATTAGTGATATAGATGCAGACATAAATCATTAACATAAATGCAAGAAAAAAACAAATGCGTAGTATGCCAGAGATTATGATTGTCCAAGCATATTGCTGGTGATTCCGATGGAAAGGGGGGGTATCGGAAAGGAAGTGAGCAGGTATACATGCCGATGTAATCGAACTTGAATATGAACAGTACGTGGTGCCTCCCCCTGCTCCCAAAGAGGGATCATACCTTTGGGAGATGTACAGGTCACGTCACGAAACGAAACGAAAAAAGCAAACGTGCGCGAGGAGAGGTTGTAGGAGGAAAAAGGAATGGCCGCGTCTGTCCAACTCGAAGACCAACGTGTGCCCTCTTCCGCTCGTCACCCAAACGCCGGCATCCGTAGCCCAGACGGCTGTGC
>JBBPOB010000763.1:0-13351 GCA_038091275.1 Tylopilus subfusipes | reverse complement strand
AGCCAACAAGGATTGGAGATAGAAATCTATGACCTAGTCTTCTTGGTACTGCTTGTGCAAAGTCAATCTAGTTGCTAATTCATTGTAGTCATATTATATGACCCAGGCAGGGTATGTCATGGAATGACATGATGTTGATTATTTCACATGGTTATCAGGGAATACCATGTGATCAGTTTTTTTGTGATGTTATACATCTGAGTCATCATTTGCAATAGCATACAAGTATATAAGGTCAACCTGTATTTAGGGGAAGATATAACAACACCTGTCCCTAGTCCTCACAAAGGGCTCTATTTGTCTGATTCCAAGTCATCTCACACATTTACTCTTGTCCTACAATACAGAGCACCAACACCAGGGTACTACTATTTCTGGGCCACCACCCACCTTGTATGGTGCATAATTACAACTATGCAATGGCGTTACTGACTCTAATGGCACAGGCAAGCTCATGAGAGAAGTTGGAGCTCATGGAGGTCACTGTATCATGCTTGCTCATGCTGCATGTTGAACTTAGACCTCCTGCTCCATGTCAATGGATCATTGACATGGGCATTGTGGTGCTGTTTCAATGCTTCCAGACAAGACAATTTGTAGTCTTCTTTGAACAGACAGTGAGAATGACGGACTCAGTTTAACCTGCTACAGTTGGCAGAGGATAGTATGCGGAACTACAGTAAGAACACAAGAGTTACACAATCCAATCACATACCAACAGTTTACCTCTAGCAACAAGAAGTGGTAGAAACAGGCCACTCACAGAGTCGCAGAGTTGCCCGCCCAACTTTCCATACCGCCGCCCACCGTAGGCATAAAATTTGGTTTTGGTAACACTCAGCCTAACGAGTTATGGACGCTGACTGAGAACATCGTTTGCCCGTTTATGTGCGTCGCGCCAGCGAATCGTGTGTTTCGTTTGCTTCATGCGAAAACCTTGGGAAACACGGAAAGAAAAATCGGGGCAAGGCGCGATACTAGCAAGGAAAGCAGCGATGGCCGGCACGGATGCTGCTTCCATGTGGGAGTCGAGGACATCGAGGGAAAACGTGCGTGGCAAGGTCAATCCCGGTCCCTCCGGGGATGGACGGAACTTTGTATAACCTCGTGTATCGATAGCGAGAGCAACCTTGCTCAGCAAGGGACATGCCTTCAGGAGCTGGAGCAGTCCGTCTGGGGTGATTCCACCTGGCTTCTTCCAGCCCCAATCTTCATTTATGAGAAGATGTTCCAAACGAGGCCATGTGGGTGCCAGGACTAGCAGTTCGTCGCTCGTCAGGTTTATCTTCAACTGGAGATCAATCTTTAGGTGGCGAATATTGCTGAATGCCAAGCATGGCTGCAAGTCTTCAAAGCCAAGTACAGGCGGCGGAATTCCACCAGTAAAATCATCTGCGCCAACAGTTTGATACAACGCCACTGTCCGAATAGCGTCACTGACAACGGTTGCTTGGACACGGGCAAAGAAGTAGGAGAGTTCATGCTTCGAGGGATATTCATCAAGTAAGAGAGAAAAATCCGTGATTGCGGGCATTGGAGTGCGAGAGAGTAACCATGATATCTGGCCCAAAAAGTCACAACGTATTGTCAAGTCGTGCAAAGCGGGGAACGAAAGGGGTGGGTGGGTGGGTGGGAGCTGCTCCAGCGACTCATGGTCCAGGGCGAAGTCGAGCTGGGTCAGCGCAGGCATGCGGGACAGATGTGCAATTGCGTCCGCGTCCAATACGAGGTGGTCACAACGCACAGAGTGTAGGTCTTGACACCTGCAGATATAACCGGAGAAAAATTCGTTGGACGGATCATCGCCACTAGCATCGTCGATGAATATTCTCTTGACATTCGGGGAGAACTTTAAAGTCGACTCGAAGGCACCCTGAATGTCATCTAAAGTGCAGCAGGAAAGGTCGAATTCGAGGGAAATCAGGGATGGAAAGGGCATGCACAACAAGTGCAGGGGTTTGGGTGATGGACCACCGCGGAGACGGCAAAGGTTTGGAAAGAGGGGCTCAGTGGGAGGCGGGTGTAGGAAGGTTGCGACAGATTCCCAGTCTAGATTACAACCGAAGACCGTCATGGTTCGTATGCGCCGTGTGTAATTCCGAAGAATACCCCATTCGACTTGTGTCAGAGATCTGGTAAACGAATAATCCTTGGAGGAAAGGAATCACTATTACAAAGTGTAACGAACGTCTGAAACTATCTTACCTTGCTTCCTGGTGGAAGATGAGATGCTTCTGGGAGGCACCTCGCTAACGGGGATGGGTCGGTCAACTCCTGCCAGAGTGCATCCAGTGCTGGCTCTTTGAATGTGCGGCACGTCCTGGCCAGGGCGAATAGATCGGAATCCTTTCTGCTTGGGTCCGACAGAAGACAGTGACCAAGTATAATCAGCAGTATCTCTTGTATCTGAAGCGCGGGATGCATCGTGAGTCGAACGACGTCAGCGCTAATGGAAAAATGTGGGTAAGTACTCTTGCAGGCAGTCGTAATCTGACACACCCTGGCAGTCGACCTAATTGATGAAAGATTGCGCTGAGTCTTCCGATACTATCAAAACTCTATAAGTAGGTTGTTCCGAGTCAGGCGTTCCCCAGCCGGTATGACTCAGGCAGGCCCGTCGGCCCCTCGGGTACCAAGTCTGTCAACGTCACGGTGTTTCAGAGTTGACTTGACTGACTGAAATGATTTCTCTTGTCCACGTCACCCGGGCCGAAGTGACCGAACTATTAGTAGTACTAACTTCGGATGATGTGGACTGGACCGGAGCGCTGAGATCCAGCTTCCATTGTTCTGCTGGCCCAATCTTCGGTGTTTCAAATTGGAACGAACCACACTGCGTGGTTGGTTCGTCTCGTCGGGAACGTTTGGGCGCTCGTGAGATCCAACTAGGGTTGAAACAGCAAGATTGGTACTATACGGTATTCCTTTCAACTGGAGTCGAGTTTCATTTACTAGTAGGTTACATGCCGTGAGCCCAATCAGGGCAGAGGTGCTTTACAGCTGATTTCATGCCAGTACCTATCTTTAGCCACACCGGTCGTTCGCTTATTTTCATGGTCTTTCGGGCTGCAAGTGGGTACTCATTGTCGATACGGATTTCTGGACTAGGTCGTGGTCGGCTAGCTTGAACGTTCGGGCGACGAGATCTTTCGTCGGCACATCTGTCCGAGTTCTGTTTCAACCTCAATGTCTCATTGTGATGGCCTAGTACGGACCGTTTGATCTTATCTTCTACTAATGCATTGCAAGAACGTTTTGACAAAACAGAACCTGTACCAAGAAATCAAAATCTATCAAGGCTTCACTTAATACCCTTGACCCGGAAAACAACGTTAGCCTGAATGATTCGACAGGAAACAGTGTCCACGTACTCAGGAAGTTGCTGCCGGTTGAACATTGGATAACCTACTGCTAATCATTCCCTTCATCAGACGATCTGAACAAGACGTCCGAACCACCAGACTCGTAACTCGCACGCAGAGCATCCTGAACCAGACCATTTATTTTATCCCAACGTCGCAAGTTCTCGTCAACGTGCGGTAAACCCATCATAACCCCAGCGATCCAAGCGTACAAGGAAAGCTCACAACAGACCGCGATCCCAGAGAGGAATGCTGCGAGGGAAACCATGGATTCTTCTTCGAAGATTGAGTCGAGGAGATTGATGTACATCGCGGGTGGCAACGTCAACTTGGAGAACTCCTCCTCGTGCTCCTGGGGGAATTCGGTATACCCCCGCGTATCGATGGGGATGGCGATTGCACAGAGGGACCGGCATGTCTTCAGAAAGCGTATGAAACCGCCCGGGGTGATTCCGCCTCGCCCATTCCAGCCAAAATCAGAGTTTATCCAGAGACGTTCCAGCTTGGGCCACGCAGATGCCAACGTTAGTATATCGCTGTCTTTCAGGTGCACATTGCACTCGACATTGAGCTCTATATGACGGAGGTCGTTGAACTTCATGCATGGCTGCAAGCTGTGGGAATCAAGTATGAGATCCTCCGAACGTGGATCCGGCCAGTGATCCAAGGGAGGAAGCATTTGGTCCAACCGCAGTTTCTTGATGGTGTGACCGGTATTGGATGTTGGAACACGAGCGAAGAAGGAGGTGAGATCATGTCTGGATGGACAGTTGTGAATGAAGGCAGTGAAGTGCTTGATAACAGGCAGCCGAGTCTGGAAAAGGAACTGCGAAATTTGTGGCAAGGATTCAGAGTGTAATTCCATATCGAGCAAGTTGGAAAAGCAGAGGGATGAGTCGGAAGCTGCGAATGGAAAAGTCGCGCTCAGCGCAAAGTTGAGCCGCGTCAGTGCTGGCATGTGAGAGAGATGCACGAGAGCATCCTTATCCAAGACGATTTTAGGACAAACCACAGAACAGAGGTTTCGCCAGCGGGAGATATAACCGGGTCCGATCCGGCTAAACTTCACGGCTGCATCCACACGCACACCGATGACAAGTTTCGTCATATTTGGGCAGAAGCTTGGAAACAACGAAGTTTGGGGAAAGTGCGGGTTATCGAACGCAACACAGAGGAAATCCAGGGATGGGAGAGGCAAGTGTAACACCGGCATGGATTTCTCTGTATAACAGCAATGCAGAACGCGGAGGTTTGGGAAGAGTGGCTCGGTGGAAGGAGGGTTCAAGAAGGTTGTGATGAATTCCCAGTCGAGTCTGTTATCGAAATTCCGTATGGATTGGATGCGATGCGTGTAGCTTTGAAGGGTATCCCACTCGCTCTGCCTGAGTGGTCTGCCAAACGAATACTAATCCATAGAATGGCAGAAGGACGATAAAATATATTAGGCAATGCACGAAAAATACTTGGAGCGGGCTCACCATGTCTTCTTTTGATCGATGACATGCTTCGGGGAGGCACCGCGCTAGGGGGGACAAGTCATCCAAGATTCTCCAGAGTAGGTCCAGCGCTGGCTCTTTGAATGCACGACACGTTCTTGCCAGAACGGCTAGATGGGGAGTAGCTCGTTTGCGGTAGTAGGCGTCCAAAGCTGGCGGGCAGCAGTAGACAAAGATATCCAAAAGTACTTCTTGTATCAGGAGTGCGCGATGCATTGACATGTCTGGGGGACGCAAGGCCAGCAGGGAACGTGCGTGAAGTTCTCGACCTGGTCACAGCTAGAAATTTTGGTTAGACAAAGTTCACAAGTTCGACATCATGGTGGATGCTTGCACCGTTCCAAGTCACATATATAGGAGCGCTGTAAACTATTTTGGACACCGATCTTTGTCACGTGCCATGGAGCAGCTGCCAACATGGCATGCTGGATGCGAGTCTTTGCGCGATGATGGCTATCGGATGGCTAGTTGTTCATCTATGCGGGTTCTGTCGTCCGCCGGATCTCTGTCACATCTCATTGTTGTATGGAACGATCAAATGTATTATATCGAGACCGGAACATCTCCATCTTTGACTCAAACACCCTGGTCAATTTAGAAAGTCAAGCTGTCAAGGGGTAGTAGATAGCCTGGTACCAACCACACCTTATTCGAGTTCAGCGTCTTCGTCCTCCGCCTCACAATGCTCACAATACTCCCAATCATTGAACTTGGGACACAGACCGAGCTTATGATCGACCAGGGAGAATACATAATCCCAACGTTCTCTGTATTCCTCCGCGTCCGAGCCCTCGGGCTCTCGAATTCTCTGAGAGCCATCCCAAGACAAGAGGGTGCAATCTTCTGAGCAAGCTGTAATACCAACGAAGAGATTGGTGAGGGCCGTCTCGGATTCAGGTTCAATGCTTGCGCCGAGAACACTGATGGTAAGCGTAGGACGCATCGTCAATCCCAAGCTTGCCTGCGTTTGGCACGCGGGCATTTCGGTGTAACCTCGCGTATCGAGAAGGAGCGCGAGCTGACTGAGCGACGGGCATGTCTGCAGAAGGCGCACAAGTCCCCCTGGGGTAATTCCACCCTGCGAGCACCAGCCCCAACTTTCATTTATTGAGAGATGTTCCAGCTCAGGCCATGTCGATGCCAACGCTAGCACGTCGCCGTCAACCAGGCCCACATTGCACTCGATGTCGAGCGATATGCGACGAAGATTTCTGAATTGCATGCATGGCCGCAAGTCTTCCAAACCAAGTAAGAGGGCTTCAGAGCGAGGAACGTCAGTCGAGGAAAAGAATGATTGAGATTGAGTCAACACTAGGGTCTTGATGGTGTTGCCAGCATTGAATGTCTGAACACCTGCAAAGAAGGAAGAGAGTTCCTGCCTGGAAGGACGGTCGCCATTGAGGACAGTAAAATCTGTGATATTAGGCAGCCGAGTATGTGAGAGTAAACGTGAGGTTGGTTTCAAGGATTTAGAATGTAATATCAAGTCGCACAAGTTAGGGAAGGTAATGGGTGAGTCGGAAGCTGGAAACGTGGTGCTGAGGGCGAAGTGGAGCTGAGTCAACGCAGGCATGCGCGACATATGCACGAGAACGTCCCTATCCAACGCGACTTGAGGACAAACCAAAGACGAGAGATTTCCCCAACGACAAATATAACTGGGTTCGATTTTGACGAACTCGGTTCCATGTCGACCCACATGAATGCGGAGTTTCCTAACATTCGGGGAAGAGTTGGGAAATGACTTGAAAGACTTCTGAAGTAAATCTAAATTTTCGAATTTGACATCGAGGAGAGCGAGGCGTGGGAGAGGCATGTGTAACAAAGGGATGGTTTTCGTTGCATATTCACAATGCAGAACGCGGAGGTTTGGGAAAAGGGGACCAGCGGTGGGAGGGCATGAGAGAGTGATGATAGATTTCTGGCTCAGGCCGCGGTGGAAGTCCAGTATGCATCGGACGCGGCGTGTGTAACTTTGGAGAATGTCCCACTCTTTACGTGTAAGTGGTCTGGTGAATGAGCACTAGCAACGAAGTTCAATAAGCAAGCGTAACGATCACTCTGAAACAACCTCACCATCGTTTCAGATCGTTGAGATGCTTCGGGAAGACATCGTACTAGTGGGGACAGGTCGGCCAAGACTTTCCAAAGTGTGTTCAGCGCTGGTTCTTTGAATATGCGACAGGTTCTGGCCAGGGCAGCCAGATCGCCGGTGCGTCCAGCACAGAGTCTGGATCTGAAACCGGACGTGTTCGGCATTGGAGGTGAGTAACAGTGATCAAAGACATTGGAAATAATTTCGTGTATCTGAAGTGCGTGATGCATTTTTTTGCAGACGTGAGTGTCCAAGTCGACTTGGGGACGCGTGAAAATTGGATGCCTAGTCTGAGTTGCAAATTGCCAATACGGGCATGAGTGTCCCACACCGCGCCTACTACTGTCGGATATTCTGGAGTGGGCAAAGGAAAGAAACAGAAAAAAAGTGTCGTCGACGTCGCCAACAATGCCGCCCAACGTCGGCCCCGTTCCCAACGGCAGCGCCGCAGAGCCGACGCCTGTCCAACTCGCAACCCCGCCCATCGTAGGCATCAATTTCGGCAACTCGTACGCGTCCATCGCCGTCTTCACAAAGGTCCGTCTCCGACACATCCGACCGCGCGTTCACCCTCGCCGACGTTCTTGACGAGTGCACAGGAAGGCGTCGCGGAATGCATCGCCAACGAGGATGGCGAACGACAGATCGCTTGTGCGTTGGCTTTTCATGGCGAAGAGATGGTACGCAAAACATGCTCGTTTGATCTCTACTTCTTGTCTGACGATCACGCGCGATCGCAGTACATCGGAAACCAAGCCAAGCAACAGCTCGTCAAAAATGCTCAAAACACCATCACGGGATTCCGAAATCTCCTAGGAAAAAAGTACGTCGTTGCTCGTTCTCTTGCAGTTACGGGCGGATTGATCGCAAAGACGAACAGATTCTCAGAGGTACCTCAGGACAAGTTGTCCGTGTCCGCCTCTGTGATCCAATATCCATCGCTTCCCGACACACCCGCCTACAAAGTCAAAGTCCTCCAACCCGCTCCATCGCCCCTCCCCGCCACCGCGACCAACACGCCCGCAGCCTCGCAAGTAGCCACACCCCGCTCTGAACCCGTCGAAGTAGACCGCATCCTGACCGTCTCCGAAGTGACCACCATCTTCCTGGGCTCCCTCCGCCAGTCCGCAGAAGACTTTCTCGGGAAAAAAATCATAGGCGCCGTCATCGCCGTACCTTCCTGGTTCGACACCGCCCAGAGAGAAGCCCTCTCGAAAGCCGCAGAGGACGCAGGGATCGTCGTCCTCCAGCTCCTCGACGACGCCGGCGCAGTCGCCGTATGTACCTCGGAGAGCGCAGACGGCGCGCCTTCTGATCGCACGCAACTCATCGTCGATCTCGGCGCGTCGTCGCTCGAACTGTCGCTTCTATCTATTCGCGAGGGTCTCGCGTACTCCCTCGCCACGTTCTCAGATCCCACTATCGGCGGTGACGAGATCGACTCGAAACTAATCCGCTTCTTCGCCAAAGAGTTTACCAAGAAAAACAAAACGCCGCTCGCGGTCGCACCTGCGACGGATCCCCAAGATAAGCGCGCAGAGGCGAAACTCCGTCTCGCGGTCGAACATACCAAGCGCACGTTGAGTGCGAGTCCCGGCGCTGCGACGTGCTCCGTCGAGTCGCTCAAAGACGGTCTGGACTATACCGGATCGATCAACCGCCTCCGATTCGACATGGAGGTGCGGCCCATCTACGACAAGGTGTACGCCAAGGTCAGGGAGCTCGCCGAGAGCGCTGAGATCGACCTGTACGACATCGACGAGATCGTGTATATCGGAGGGTCCGCCTCGCTCCCGGGCCTGGACGAGACCCTCTCGCAGGGCTTCACAGAATCGATCATCACGCCCTTCAAGGCGGGAACCGTCGTGGGTGGGGGCGTTGGCGACCCTACCACAATCCTTGCGCGCGGATGTGCCTTGCAAGCGCACTTGCTCGTCTCGCTCGCCCAGGCATCGTCGGAAGAGCTCTTGGCCACGTTCAACAAGGACAGCGAGGTGACCAGCGTCGCGGCTACCAGTCGGACCATCGGCTTGCTCGTGCCTCAAGAGGACGCAGAAGGGTCGTTAGGGGGTATCTGGATACCTCTGGTGCTCAAGGAGACGCCACTGCCTTGTCGTCGAACGTTGACGTTCGAGGTCGACGCAAGCGGGGTGGATACAAAAGTTGGTTTCGAGCTGTGGGAAGTCAAGGAGGGCGTCAAGACTGACCACGTGAAACCCCTCAAGCTTGATGACGAGGAAGAGGAGGAAGAGGAATTGGAACAAGTCAAAGAAAAGACGCTGACCAAGGAAGTTTACTTGGCTTCGCTGTCGCTGTCACCGCAAAACCCCGTCAAGGGAAGGATGACGGTGCAGGTGCAGGCCATCGTGTCTAGCACTGGCGCTCTACAAGTTAGATTCCGAGAAAACGGCTTCGGGGAGGCAGTCACTGCGACGATCGCAGCGCCATGAATAGGTACGCGCCCACGTCTCCATGTTTCGCTCCATCGTGCACGTGTGTGGATCATCGCTTCCTAACAGCGATCGACTATATAGACGAACAAACACTAGAAGTCATGTGTCATTCACCGATATCCTCATTCCAGTCCTGCATGTCGTGTAGAAAAGAAGAGAACGATGTCACGACCTAACACGGATGCGATAGAACACCATGCTTGATCTGACTCACCTCTGGTTTCTCCTCGACGTACCGTCCCATGAGCGCTTTACACTCGGGGTCGTCCAAGACGACGACCTCGACGCCGCGTGATTTGAGCAGATCCTCGCTGCCGAGCCAGTTGGTGTTTTCCCCGATCGCGACGCGGGGGATCTTGTAGAGCAGGATGGCGCCTGTGCACATGATGCAGGGACTGAAGCGCGTCGAGGAAGCAGGCGCATATAGTCGGCGTTCAGGTCAGTCCCAAGCGCGTCGACGTGGCTCGTGAGCCTGAGCGATCGCGCACCTCAACGTCGTGTACTGTGTGTGTGACTCAGTCGCGTGTTGTTGGCAGCGTACTACGAATTCGAATGGACCACCGGGTCGACGTACCATGGTCGAGCTCCTGTACACCGCCGCCCTCTGCCGACCCGCGTCCTCGAGCGCAGCGATCTCGGCATGCAGCGTCGGAGACGACTTTTGAATCCGCTGGTTGTGCGCGCACCCGAGGACCGCCGGGGCCGGGGCTCCCCTGTCAGCACCGTGGTAGACGAGCGCAGCGCCGATGGGGATGCCGCCTTCTTGATAGCTCGAGCGCGCTTTCATGAGCGCGGTCGCGAGGCCGAGTTTGTCGAGGTCGTTCGTGTTAACGGGCGGGGGCATTTGTGGTTGGGGACGACGTGCGATGAATGCCGTGGGTAGAGACTCGGAATCGGCGAGGGAACATATATACTTACCCTGTTCCCTGGCGGGAGGCCTGAAACTCACCAGCCTAGAGAGGGGAAAAACAAGCTGCCCTGAGCAAGGCTCGAACTTGCGACCTCAGGATTGCCCAGAAGTTCTGGTCTGGTCATACGGAACATATGAGACCTGCGCTCTAGCCAACTGAGCCATCAGGGCTAATACAAACTAGCTGTGCACGTAACAGTATCAGTACGGAATGATCACTTCATCACTCGAAATTGCTCGAGAACGTAACAAGTGCTCTTGCATCAGTGAGACAGTTAGCCAAAAAATCACCAGAACTGACTCGTTTACCGAGAGACACACCAACTACCATCAGCCACCCTCAAAACCACAGGACAAGAGTAGAAGTGGCCGTGAGAGAGTAGCACAAGTGGATTATATCTGAAAATACATGAGATACTCAGATATACCTGAGTATTTGCTTGCTACACAATAAAAACATAGTAAACACAAGTTATGAACAGTCAGTGTGACTGACTAGTAAATGTGTATTGATTGACTGCTGATGATTATTAGACCAACTAGCACATGAAATATTCATATTGGCATGTATTTGTACAACATAGCAGTCAAATACCTACAGCACAAGTCTAACTACTGGTAGCTCAGGATTGTGTGGAATATCTCTTTGTCTGCAAAAGAATTGACATAGAAGTCTCTCACAACCTCTAAACCATTGTTGCAGATCATGTCAGGTGGAACTTGATGACCAAACTTTGGGACAAGCTGCACAACTTGATGGATGCTACTTAGTGGAACAATGTCCCCCAAGGGCTGGCCATTGCTTTGGAATTTGCAGTGCACAACAAACATCTTGATGCCCAGTGTAGGAGCAGCAAGATGGATATCATCCACCATCATAAAGTGTGTGCCAGAAAAGTGGAAAAATTCAATATATAGAAGAAGGGGAGAGGGTGGTGTTGTGACAGGCTGCAATATTGTGTGTACTTGGGCTATCACATAGTCTATGAAAAAATAAGATTGGTGTGAAAGAGATTGATGAAAAGAAACATATGTTCACTATCCATAGCAGTTGAAATTAGGTCACCACTCTTGTGAGACAAAAGAACTGTATTTGCATGGCTGAAGGGTAAAGAGGGACTTGATGGTATGGCTTGAACAGTCTGAGGAGGCATGAAGGAGAGTGGATTTTGTGTGGAGCACTGTTGAATGTGGAATTTGTTTCAAGCATGAAGAAAAGAGAAAGGAAGAGGTCAGTTTGGTGAAGAACAACGGCAGCTATTTCAGACATTATATGAACAGCTAGAAAGTAAGTCCCCTAATGCAGGACACAGATCATTGATTGCAAGAATTTGTCAACACTTAGATTTGAAAAGTGAGGGTGGCAGGCAAGGAGAAGTGCACTTCTGTTGTCTGCAGAGATCCATGCATGTGGTTGGTTGAAAACTGACTTATTTTGACCCAGAAGAGTGATGGATAGTTTGGGCTCTGAATTGGCCAAGGAGCTGTCTGTGCTTGATGGATCAATGTTGGCAGGGCTGTCAGTGCCAGTTGGCTGACAAGATGCTGACTCTGCATGGTAAAGTTGCATCATCTGGATCTCAAACATAATTTCTTGCATTAATGGTGCACATTGAGTCATTTTTAGAGTGGTGTAAAGCTGGAAAAAGCATTGTTTCTCTTGACAATCAAGAAAGTGGCAACACTGCTTGTGAAAATTGTGATGATTAGAAAGGTGGTAGGGGGGTTTGATGTGTGTGATGTGACATCTTTCAGTGATGTCACTGCTCCACTGATACAGAGCACCTATCGTGCATGTACTCCATTCAATATGGTGCATCAACTTGAGTTTGAGAATGTGGAAGTGGTCAGGAGGGCTGTTTTTCCCTTAATGACCACCTGCAGTGATAATTCTGGATTTATAGTGATGGAATTCACAGAGTGCCTCATAAAGTGCATGCAAAGTTTCACTATAGAGGTAAACACTTTGGCCAAGGAAGGTGAACTCTGTGATTGTATGCAGAGCACAGAGGACTTGATCAGAGATCACACCTGCTGTGACAACTGGTAATAATTTTTCCAGATCCTGGTGTTCCCTGCCAGAAGTTTGTTTGAGTTTGAAAACTGTTACATTGACAAATCATCCATGTTCAAATACTAGGATGTCTTCTCTAGTCTTGAGGGAGGTACTCATGAAGAGATGCTGCATCCTCAGGATTGTAGAGTGTAGTACTAAGGTCTGGATACAAGGTTTTAAGTTGAGGTTGAGGTTACTAGTTGCAAAGACTAGGATATGAGACAATGTAGATTGCAAGAGATCAAGTATGAGGACCATACATGTGGTAGGCAAGGTTTATATATGGAAGGACATGTAAGTAATGGAACATTGGCAAAGATTGGAGAACTATGGTAATCAGGAATATGTAACTAGTGTGAGAGAACTAGTAGGGGAGACGTCGTCTGATACAAATGATAATGACAAAGACAACATAAGTAAGCCCCCTTCTGACTAGAATGGAAGTCTGAATGGGAATGGCTTGGGGTTGTTAGACAGCAAAGAAGTGAAAAAAAAGTGGGCCAAGAACAATGAGAAAGTGGTCCTACTGATATGAATACATTCCCCATACTGGGGTGTGGTGAGGAGAAGAGATACAGTGACCTCAAAAACTGTTCTAATGTTTGGTAGTTTTGTAGTGCATATGGAATAGCACTTTCAGGCGTGGGAATCTCGCTTAGTATTGGTGGGATAAGTTGTGCCCCTGGTTCCTGGCTACAAAACGGTTCCTTGATCATGTGATTTGGTCCAGACATTGCAGAGATACATCTATTTTAAAATAGAGATATTATTGGAACAGTTTTTGAGCTTTTGATAATGGATAGGGTATTTGGTATATATCAGTACTTGATGTATCCTCCTTTGGCTCTAAGCACTGCCTGGATCCTTCTAGGCATGCTCTCAATCAGCTTCTGACACTCTCCCACTGGTATCTTGTCCCACTCCACCTGAATCCTCTCCCACAACTCTATGATTCCATTAGGATGGTGCTCATACTCTG
>JBBPOB010000762.1:0-13357 GCA_038091275.1 Tylopilus subfusipes | reverse complement strand
AGAGAAGCAATGGACACCTGAGATTGGAGACGTGGCTGTGGTTCCGATGTCCGTAATGACAGTAGAAAGACAAGCCGGTTTACACAGTCTCGGTCCACCACCATGGAGCGTCTTAAGCAAATCTCGTCCCACCTTTACTCGCCCTCTGCCGTCGCTGCTCTCCGAGAGAAACGCCCAGATGATGTCGTCGTCACGATGGCCATACGCTCACCCTTGACAAAAGCCAAGAAGGGTGCTCTGAAGGACACTCCGCAAGTAACCTCCCCATGCTGACACGCATCATGGACTCAACATCCCACAGCGCCGACGAACTCATGCTCGAGATGTTCAAGGCAAGTTCGTCCCCTCATTCATTCTGTGCACCAGCCCACGTTAGACGCCGCATCTCCAAACCACCATAGCAAGTCATCGCCCACTCCCACGTCGACCCCGCCAGCGTAGGCGACATTTGCGTCGGCACCGTTCTCACGCCTGGCCCTGTCTACCACGCCCGCGGTGCTGCCCTCGCTGCTGGCTTCCCGGAGAGCGTGCCCATCCAAGTAGTCAACCGGTTTTGCTCCAGCGGTCTCATGGCCGTGACCACGATCGCGAACCAGATCCGATCCGGTCAAATCGAGGTCGGACTCGCCGTCGGCGTCGAATCCATGAGCTCAAAGTACGTCTCGGACTCTTTTCCGACCGTCCCCACTCCCAGTTCCCGTCGCTCAACGAGTGCTTTTTCCTTTTTCTTTCTCCAACGATAAAGCCCAGACACCGGTGCGCCGCCCCAGTCAGAGAACGTCAGCGCCAATCCGACGGCCAAGGACTGCGCCTACCCCATGGGCTGGACGAGCGAAAACGTCGCTCAAGACTACCACATCTCACGTGACATCATGGACACCTTTGCAGCTCGATCCTTCCAGCGGGCCGAACACGCCGAGAAAGCCGGCTACTTTACCGACGAAATCGTCCCGTTCACCGTGTCCGTCCACGACAACGATCCCGCGACGGGTGCCACGACGTCCCAACGTCGTCGTCGTCGTCGGCGCGTGACGGTGACCAAGGACGACGGGATCCGGTACGGTACGACCAAGGAGAGTCTGCTCAAGATCCGGCCGGCGTTTCCGCAGTGGGGACAAGGGCGAACGACGGGCGGGAACGCGAGTCAGATCACGGACGGTGCGGCTGCGGTCTTGATGATGACGCGGCGCAAGGCCGAGGCGCTCGGTTTGCCCGTTCTCGGGAAGCATGTCAGCACGGCGGTCGCGGGTATGTGACGAACGACGAGCAGCTTGGGTGGTGGTGGCGTGTGTGTGCGAGCGCTGTGTGTGTGTGACTGATTCGTGTTCGTAGGCGCGCCTCCCCGTGTGATGGGTATCGCACCCGTGTATGCGATTCCGATGGTACTCAAGAACGTGGGTCTTGACATTGCGGACGTCGACTTGTTCGAGGTATGTATGCAACACTGATAGGGTCACGAACAAGGACACAGGTTCACCCTTTCGTTCTGTAGATCAACGAGGCGTTTGCCTCTCAATATGTTTATTGTATCCAACAACTCGGACTCGATCCCGACAAGGTCAACGTCAACGGAGGCGCGATCGCCTTTGGGCATCCGCTAGATAAGTCTCTTTTTTTTTCATTCGATCGTTATGGCCTAGGCTGACTCGATTCTCGTATGCGACGGTTACGTTGCACGGGTGCCCGACAAGTTGCGACGGGTTTGCACGAGCTGCAGCGACGGAATGGCAAGGTGGGTTTAGCGTGGTGTGTGTGTGTGACTGATGCTGCACAGGCTGACTGATGGGTTACCTCTCGACAGGTCTTGGTGACGTCCATGTGTGTCGGAACTGGGATGGGCGCCGCTGCGGTGTTTGTAAGGGATGCATGAGGCGCAGATGGCACAGGATCTTTCTTGAGGGGGAGGACGCGAGCGGACCAGGTTTGCATCATCGGGTTCTTTGTCCGCACACAAGCCTAGGGTACTTTACATATCAATGCGCCCACCTAAACGAAAGCCGTGGCAAATCTTGAACGGTAGCTCGGGAAAGAGGTGGAGAAGGTAGAAAGGATTGAAAAGCGTCCGCAGAATATGGAGTTACAATGCGAGTGAAATCTGCGTCATGGTCGTACTGAGTTTGCGTGATGGACAAATCGTCTTAATATACATGGGGAGGAGTGATTGGTGCGAGAATGGGAGACTGTAATTGAATGATGTGAAAAACGGATTGAAACGATCAGAGACAGAGGCGAGAGAGAGCGCCGTGGAGAGTATCTCCACAAAAGGAGCAGGCATGTTGAGCGGAGACGTGGAAGATCTTGCAAGGCTTCTTGGTACTATTGAGGTTGAAGGTGACGCAGAGAGGGGAGCCGTTAGAGCGACGGACGAGCTCTCCATTGACATATTTGGCAAAAGTTTGTTTGCCCTTCGCCGTTGTCTCTTCCCGGCAGTCCGAGAAACGGTGGCCTGATCGTTGGCAAACGAGGCAAGTGGGATCTGATTTGGAGCGGGAGATGGAGGAATTGTTGTCGCGAGAGGAAGAGTCATGACTCTCGCGATTACTTACGTCTGGGATTCTTATTGTATGGCTCGTAACGATGAGAAGAGCGATCAGCCTGATGAGTGAGAATTTCTTTGAGCTGCGCACTAGCAGCACGAAGTTTTTCCTGAGTGACTTTGGTTTTCATGGCCTATGGAGATGATGAGTGGCCATGAGAAAGGGAGGATGAGGGGAGCGCACGTTGAGTTGTGCCTGCCAGGTTGAGACAACCAGGGAGAATGGACAAGAAGTGTATGCAGAACGCATATCGATGTCGAAGAGCAAGATGGATTCGAAGTTATCATGGATATCAGCGTCTTGGGAGAGCGTGGTATAGTGCCACGACCAGCGCTGATACACTTCGATGTCACAGACGTCCTTGAGCCATGTGAGATAGCGCTTCCAGACGTCGTGCCAGGTGAGCGCGTCCATCTTATCCTCTGCAGGAAAGAGGGAGAGGTCGAGAAGATGATGGGTGACGCCATTGATAGTTGATTTAACCTTTTTCAGCCGCGTATGGCCCTCTCTATGGAAGCGTTTGGTGGCATCGTTAGTAAAGAGAGTGAGAGGGATATGTTGACGAGCGTTGGCGAGATCAGCGATGGTGAAGTGAGTGCCGAGTCCGTAGGTACTGTCAAAGAAGGTGGAGCCACTGACTTCTCTGCTAGCAGAGAAGATCGTTTTGGGCGCAGTAGAGGGAGTGGAAGCGTCGAGTTTTATGGCTTCAAAAGCCTTGGCCGCTATGGCCTTGGAACCTGGAGACATGAGGGCATACGCCGCGATCCATTGTTGCGGCTGGGAGGGAAGGAGTGGATGAGAACGTTGGGCTCTCCGGCGTCTCGACGGACCCGATTGCGTGAGGTACGCGCTGCGTTCTCGGCGTCGATCTCCGCGCGAGAGAGGGTGGAATTAGTAGTCGCGATATTAGAGGGAGGTGTAACGTCTGAGGTGGTGGGAGTCATGATTGGTGTATGTACAGGAGGAGACGACCGAGAACGCAGTGAGAGGAAGGAGAACGGGGGGGCGATTGGGCCACGTCCGAGCTCAGACTTATAAGCATCATCTACGACACGAGGGAAGCTATCGAAGAAGCGCCGGCCCGACCTGGCCGACCCGAACTCTTGAGGACGACTGAGCCGATCACACGCAAGGCTCGTTCCATCTCAGGATTGCTATAAGGCCAATATAATAGGCCCGCCGCAAAGACAAGTGCAGGACACTTCTGGCCAATCGCATGCCGAGTGATCCGCAAGCGCCAGAAATCAGATGGCCGAAAACTAGTCCTATTCTCGTTGGCCGAACAACCCGTTAGATACGGTATTTCCAGAGGTCCGGCTTCTTGCTGTGGTATGGGCAGGTCAATCTTATAGCCGGATGGTACCATCCGAGTCCGGCTGTTAGGAATGAAACGGAACGGGTTCAACCTGTTCTTTGTCCAGACGCGACCGACACGTCTAACCAAGTTAGGTTAGCGCGCATCCGCAGTATTCGGAAGCGCCATCGCACAAGATTAGTATGCCGGGAACCGGAACTCTGCCACGGTATGTTTGTGGTCGGGCCATCGGCAGTCAAACCCCCTCCGCGATCGCCTTTTTTGGGTTGACGCGGACGGTTTATTTACCCGATCAATTCCCCCTTTTTAGGCCTTTCCACGTTTCCGCAACATGCGATGTCATGTTCCTGGTCGTGATTTCTGGGATGAGTCTGTTGATCCAGAATATGCTATCCAGAGGCGGGTCGCGGCTGCCAGGCAACACCATAGGTATCGGCGTTGACGTTGAGGCATCGGTGAAAGGAATCGGGCAATGGAGGCAGGTGACTGAATATTTTACTTGACTGACAGGACCGATAGCGAGTACCTGATGGAATCTCCCATGCAATCGGCACGAGAGCGCTGTTGCCTAGTCTCCAGTACCTGACCTAATTAACACGCTTCGATGTCTCATGTTGCCGTCTTGGGGTGGGGCGGAGTTGGGGAAAAGGTAAGATGCACACGATCGATTGATGTGGAGTTGACGGTACGTGTAACCGTCCGATACAAGGGGGTAGTACTATGTAAGAGTTCCTCTGCTGTTTAATTGTCTACGTCGCGAAGGGACTAGCCGACGCAGGCTGGTATTTTGCGTCAAGGGCGATGTAAGAGAGACAGCTGCGGGACGGTTTTCCATACAGTAGTAGCGACGAATGGTTAGCAAATTGGGGGAAACGAGGGGGAAACGTGTCGACGCGTAGAGGGGCAAGGAAGTGATCGATGTCAGGATCAGCTGGAACGAGGTTGGAACGAGGTGGGCACGGGGACGGGTAAAAAGGTAAACCTGACCCGGCGGCGGTGTGATGATGGACGGACATCGCCACACCTGGACTGCTCGTCGTCGTCGTCGTCGTCTACAGCTGCGGTTGACTTGTTTCCCCCAACGGCGACGGGAGTATATGTAAACCCTAACAGAAAAAAATGTGCTCGTCATTGGCTGGTGTCTCCGAGGACGAGTGGTGTGATGATTTTCACACCGTGGGAACGTTGGGGGCGTGTAGACAAGGTCTGAATCTGATACCGTTTCAAAATAAATTATTACGCTCATGTCGATATAAGTAAGCCCATCTTCCAGCCACCCTCCTCTCCTTGTTCCGCCTCCACCATGTCCTCCAAAGGTCTGTCCCTTGTCCTCCCCCTCCCATCCCCTCCTGATCGTTCCCGCAGCCATCCGCGAGTACGACGCCAAGCTCTTGCTGGCTTACTGGCTCGAGCGCGCACCCGCCGCGCATCCCAACTTTGCTCCGTCCAAGGACTCCCCGCTCGTATTCCCCTCACCCAAGGTTGCCCAGATCCAATGGGATCCTGACACTGGGGCTGTCACGCCCGACAACCACCTCCCCGCATGGGTGCAGACGACCAAGCTCGTCGCGAAGCCAGATCAGCTCATCAAGCGTCGCGGAAAAGCCGGCCTCCTTGCTCTCAACAAAGACTGGCCGGGCGCAAAGCAGTGGATCCTTGAGAGGGCCGGAAAACCACAAAAGGTACGCCGATCTCGAATGGCATCCAAGCCTTCTCTTCATCTCATCACGTGACCCTCTCGTGCTTCACACTCCATTTGCAGGTCGAATCCGTCACAGGCACGCTCAACACGTTCATCGTCGAACCCTTCTTGCCCCATCCCCAATCTGCAGAGGCGTACGTCTGCATCACTTCCTCGCGTCTCTCCGACACCATCCTCTTCTCGCCCACCGGCGGTGTTGACGTCGGTGATGTCGACGCACATGCATCCCGTCTAGAACTTCCCGTCGACACAAAACAGTTCCCTTCTCGTGTAAACGTCGAGTCTCTCATCGGCCCTTCCTTCACCGGAAAACGCAAGGATGCCCTCGTAGACTTCATCGTCAGACTTTACAACGTCTATGCAGATCTTCACTTTGCTTACCTCGAGATTAACCCTCTTGTCATTATCGAGGATGGCAGCATTCATTATCTAGACATGGCCGCAAAGCTTGACCAAACTGCCGAGTTCATCTGTGGATCCAAGTGGGCCATCCCGAGAGATTTGAGCGTCTATGATGGCGCTGCAACACAGGCTGCCAAGGGTGGTAAGATCGGTGCCGATCGTGGTCCACCCATGGTCTGGCCCGCTCCTTTTGGACGGGATCTCACAAAAGAGGAGGGCAAGTATTGCCTTCACACCATCCCGCTCACCGATTCTAACTTGTTTTGATAGCATACATCCAGAAGTTGGACGCTTCCACTGGTGCTTCGCTCAAACTGACCGTGTTGAACGCCAATGCTCGCATCTGGACCATGGTCGCGGGTGGAGGTGCCTCCGTCGTGTACGCGGACGCCATCGCAGCTGCTGGTTTCGCACACGAGCTTGCCAACTACGGCGAGTACAGTGGTGCACCTTCAGAAGGCCAGACGTACGAGTACGCAAAGACTATCCGTGAGTTTACTGTTGTGAAATGTAATATATCTACTCACAATCTGCATTCTTTGCTTATCAGTTGACCTGATCACTCGCCCTCCACCCCGTCCAGACGGCAAGATCCTTATCATCGGAGGTGGTATCGCCAACTTCACAAATGTCGCTGCTACGTTCAAGGGTATCATCAGGGCGCTGGAAGGTGCCAAGACTGGTTTGATTGCACATGGGGTTAGTCGTGCTGTTCTGCGATCGCGTCCGAGTGCACAAACTTGACGTCGACTCACTTCTTTGTAGGTCAAGATCTACGTTCGCCGTGGTGGTCCAAACTATCAAGAAGGTTTGAAGGCTATGAGACTACTTGGTACGTTTCGTTCCCAGTCGTTACGTCACTGGAACTCACGCATCTCCAGGTGAATCCCTCGGCGTTCCCATCCGTGTCTTTGGTCCCGAAACCCACATCACCGAAATTGTCCCTCTTGCCCTTGGCATCAAACCCAGAAAAGCTGCACCCGTCTCCCTTCCTGTTACGGCACCGGGCTCCCCCAAAGTCGTTCCTCCAACGCCTTCATCAGCAACGATACCCACTACTTCTGACATCGGAACGATTCACGCTTCCGGTGAACGCACCCAACCCAACGACGTTGTCGTGCGCTTCGACAATGCTCCTACCCAGGACGGTCATGCCGCTAGCAGGCCAGCTTACAGACCGTTTGATGCCGAGACCCGTAGCTTCGTCTATGGTCTCCAGCCTCGTGCTATCCAGGGTATGCTAGATTTCGACTATTCGTGCAAGCGTTCCCGTCCCTCCGTTGCTGCGATGATCTACCCCTTCGGTGGACACCACATCCAGAAGTTCTACTGGGGCACGAGGGAGACCCTTTTGCCTGTGTACACCTCGCTCGCTGAGGCTGTGAAGAAGCACCCTGATGTCGATGTCGTTGTCAACTTTGCGAGTTCACGGAGCGTGTACAGCAGTACGCTGGAGTGCCTCGAGTTCGAGACCATCCGTGCGATCGCATTGATCGCCGAAGGTGTCCCAGAACGTCAGGCACGAGATATCTTGGTCAAGGCTCAGGAAAAGGGGGTTTTGATTATCGGACCCGCCACCGTCGGCGGTATCAAACCCGGTTGCTTCAGAATCGGTAACTCCGGAGGGTGAGTTACTCCCTGTGCTGTATCCGATTGAGATGTACTGATTCAGTGTAGTATGCTGGACAACATCATCGCTTCCAAGCTTTACCGCCCTGGTTCTGTCGGTTACGTTTCCAAGTCGGGAGGCATGTCGAACGAGCTGAACAACATCCTCTCCCTCGTGTCTAACGGTACCTACGAGGGTATCGCCATTGGTGGTGATCGCTACCCCGGCTCCACGTTCATCGACCATCTCTTGCGTTATGAAGACGACCCGGATTGCAAGATGCTTGTACTCCTTGGCGAAGTCGGTGGCGTCGAAGAGTATCGTGTAATTGAGGCGGTCAAATCAGGACGTATCAAGAAGCCCGTTGTTGCCTGGGCCATCGGCACTTGCGCAAAGATGTTCACGACCGAGGTGCAGTTCGGGCACGCAGGTTCGATGGCTAACAGCGATGCTGAGACGGCAGAGGCAAAGAACCGTGCGATGAAAGCTGCTGGATTCATTGTTCCCGATACCTTTGAGCTGCTTCCCGACGTCTTGAAGGACACATACGACAGTCTTGTCTCCAGCGGTACCATTGTTCGCCGGAAAGAAGTCGAGCCACCAGTGATTCCGATGGATTACAAGTGGGCTCAAGAACTCGGTCTTATCCGAAAGCCCGCAGCATTCATATCCACCATTTCGGACGAACGTGGACAAGAGCTGCTGTACGCCGGCATGCGCATTTCGGATGTTTTCAAGGAAGACATTGGTTTGGGTGGTGTCGTCTCGTTGCTCTGGTTTAAGCGCCGCCTACCTCCATATGCCGCGAAATTCATCGAAATGGTCTTGATGCTAACGGCAGACCACGGTCCAGCCGTCAGTGGTGCCATGAACACCATCGTGGCGACTCGTGCGGGCAAGGATTTGATCAGCAGTCTTGCGTCTGGTCTGTTGACCATTGGCAGCCGGTTCGGAGGAGCTCTGGACGAGGCAGCGGCGATGTTCTCAAGCGCGAGGGATAGAGGATTGACACCAAGGGAGTTTGTGGATGAGAGCAGAAAAGCCAACAAGCTGAGTGAGTGGTCTTCGTCGTCATCAAGTCATCAAGTCGCTGACTTTTTTCGCCCCAGTCTCTGGTATCGGCCACAAGATCAAATCCGTCAACAACCCTGATTTGCGAGTCGAGCTCGTCAAGGAATACGTTCGCAAGCACTTCCCTTCGCACTCGTTGCTTGACTATGCACTGGCGGTAGAGAAGGTGACGACGACGAAGAAGGACACCGTGAGTATCGTCTCTCATTTCAAGTGCGAAGTAATGTTTGCTGATGGGCTGCTCATCAGTTGATCCTGAATGTCGACGGATGTATCGCTGTTTGCTTCGTCGATCTGCTTCGCGACTGTGGTGCGTTCACCCCCGAAGAGGCTGATGAGTACATCAAGGTTTGTACCATCTCCGTGTTGCAATGTTTCTAGGTTGACATGGGACATTCAGATTGGTTCGCTTAATGGCCTGTTCGTGCTTGGCCGCTCGATCGGTTTCATCGGACACCACCTCGACCAAAAGAGACTGCGTGCGCCGCTGTACAGACACCCTGCAGATGATATCTTCATCAACATGGCTGACTTGTCGCAACCGAGGGTGTTGGGGAAGGTGCTGTAGTGAGGGAGGATGAGAGGGATTAATGAAGAAATGAGACTAAATTCCGTGTAATACCCGCAAGTTTGCCCTCGTTCCGCTCTTTTCCTTTCCACGCTGTCGTTGATGCCCATCTGCCGTTTAAACTCGTGGGCAGAGTAGCACATGGTATAAAAATCGCTAGATAGACAATCTGTCGTGTAATGGTGTTTCGGGCTCATGAAATGTTTTGAGAATTAGAAGTGATACAAAGTCGGTGCCACAGGATCATAAATATCGAAACTTATGCGACAAGGGGGGAGTCTGGAAGCATATCGGTATCCATGCACTGAAACCCGTTCGAAGGCCTGATGGCCTGACGGTTATACACGCTCACATGGGTTCCGACCCTCCGCCCCGCGGACTACAAGACGAAGGAAGCGCCGACCACTGCCCCTGCAGCGACAAACGGGCCGACGAGAACCGCCAAGCAATAAAGGTAGGGGACAGTGCCATAACGACGCTTGAATTCTGCGCGGCGGACGACATACGTAGCCCCCAAAGTTTGGTCAGCGAGCGGATCAATCGATTATTCGTGAGCAAAACGAGAGTTGTAACGCGTTCTCCATGCCAGTGTGTGACGGATTCGGTACAGTTTTGCATTGGAGACACGTACGGTGCGAAATGTCGTAGTAACCCCCCACTGCTCTTGGATCTTTGTGCTGATTGTTTCCCTGTTTCTACTTGCGTGCTTTGTTCTCTGATCGAAGCACGGTTCTATGTAAACAGAGTTGACTCGACGATACACTTTTCTTTGTTTTCCCATCCGCAAATATCTGTCACTCTCTGAGGATAAGCTAGCCTGTACCAACGGGCGATCTCATTTAGTAGCGAGTACGCGCTCGAGGACTTCTTTGCGGACATGTGAGCGAGGGGTGAGCTGACATGGGAATGGATTTGGGTGGCTGAAATCACTTAGAAAAAGAATCAGAAAGAACTGTCCGGACATACATGTTGATTGCAGTCGCGAACGTCGCCTTGAACACGATATCATTTCCCTCTGCATCTTTGGCGAGGTTGAAATCCAGCGTAGCCAGCATCGTCACGATGGCGCTCCAGACAGATGCATCTGCGGTATGACGGCCTGACGGTGACAAGTCCTCGTGAGAGCTAGTAGCAGTTGGTGCGCGGGTACTGGCGGCCTACCTGGACATCTTCGCCTTCCAAATCCAAAGATGAACTCGCTAGGATCGTCATCCGTCAACACCCCTTCCGCATTTAAGAACCTCTCAGGGATGAATTTCTCTGCGTTAGGATACCGATCTTCGTCGCGTGATATTCCCCTACGACGAACAGTGAGTAACCTTCCCCTTCCTACGGCGCGCAGCCTCGTGAGTTCGTGCACGTACCAAGTGTTTGCGAAGATGGTTGACCCTAATGTAACACTCAGTGCTACGAGATGGACTAGACATTCAGAACATGCCTTTTGGAATGAAGTAACCCTTATACACATCGTTATGTGTAACAGAGTGCGGAGCACCTTATAGACATTTAGGGACACTTCAGAAAGCTTCTCAACACGCACCCAGGGGGATAGCCGGTACCCATCTAAATACTTCTCGCATGATTGCTTCGACGTATGGCAAGGATTCTCTGTCGGAAAATTCTGGGAGTCTGTTGGTACCCACGACAGCGTCGATTTCCGCTTGGGCGCGTTTCCAGACGTATGGGTTCTGAACCATCGCGAGCGCAAACGTCATCAATGACGAACTCGTCTGCGGGTTATGTAAGTAATGCATCCGTCCACCAGGCATTCTGTACTGACAGTTTCTGTAGAACCTGTGTAAACAATTCTCAAGCTTCAGCCTTCCCTTGTTTGCCCCGGCGTGACCTTACCAAGGAAAGCAGTTACAGATGCATGCTTCAGGGCTGTCTCATATGCAGAGCGAAAAGAACCATCGCATTCCTCCGAGTCCATCCGAGTGATATGATCCGACACCATCGAAGGGTTCATGTACTCCTTGGATTTCTTAAACAATACCCTATCAGCGGTGTTGCTTTTCTAGTTCTCCGAGAGCTCACCATGCGCTGCTGGACATATTGGTATGGCGTCTCAACCACCTTATTCCTCGATTCATACGCCGCATTCGCCTCACGCTTGATCCAAGACCCGGGAAGCCAGTCTGGCACGTGTAGCACTTTACAGGTAATTTGAGTGGAAGCCCTGTCTTGATTCTACTGCATGCACTTACGAAAAGGGAATGCTTTGAGGAGGAACATCTTGCTGGGAGCCAATCCCCGTAGGGATGTTTCGAGGAAATCGTCCATAATTGCAACCATGGGGTCGTTCTGTGGTATCGGCTCGTAGTCATACGCTGCAGACATGGCTACCGCGGCGGAAAACCTGGATGATACCAGGAAATTAAAACCAATCGTGAGTCCGATATCAAATGTTCTTACGTCGAAAAATGAGATGGGTACTTGTCAGGATTGTCAATCATGTTGACAATCAGCTGTCGGGCTCTGCGAAGCTGCATCGGGCGAAAGCTGAGCGCAGCATCGGCGCGGAATGTCTGTTGGAATATTCTCCGGCATAACCTCCAATGTTCGCCATACGGCGAAAGACTAAAATTGCAATCGTGCCCATAGCTAGCAGGTATATCGGGTAATCGGTCCGCACAACCTGGGGAAATTGGTGTGAAACTCACGGAGCAACAGATGCAAGGAATGGACGATCAGAATACATCCGTGATCGTTTCTCCAGCAACTCCAAGGCGATAGAGGTTGAATTCAAGACGACCACATCGGTATCCAAAAGTCGGGTGTACATTATATCACCTAGAAATGTTCAGACGGAGCACGCACCGAAGGCTGGTTCAACATCATACTCACCGTACTTTTTGCGCCATTCAGTAAACGTCAACCATGGTTCCTGCGCATTAATGGACAGGACACTCCCCAAGAGTGGAAGGGAGGTAGGACCTGGAGGAAGAGGATGTCCCTTCCTCTCGATGCGATTTCGAATCGCCCGACGCATGATGTCCACGGTCACGACCGCGAGCAGTGCTGGTGCTACGAGCCAAGGCCAAGTCGCTGAGTTGGTCCACTCCATCTCTGCAGGGAGAGGCAAATCTGAGACGGGGATTAGATCATTCAAAGGAAACGTCTTATAATCAACACATGGTTAGTAGTGAAACCGCCTCCGCTATCAAAAGTCTGGTAACCGGCATCGACGGGCGCTGACAGGCAGGCTGGTCACTAGGCTACGATCAGTAACCGCATCAAGTGACTAAGACTATCCAGATACGTCATCTTACCTCCATGTACAGACCTCTTTAAGACCCTCGGGGACTTCCCATGAATACAGCAAACGGGAAAACCTTGTCCGCGGCGGCACAAAGCTCTGGACCGCCGATTTCCATTGTATCAGCGACCGGAAACTCCGTCGTTTGTCTCGACCTACACCTTTCTGGACGGAGGAAATCGTCAATGATGCCAGTGATTTTGAAGTCAAGGATACGAATGGTACCTGCTACTAGTCTAACTGCTCTACTTCGTGGGCGGTCCCTTTACCAGCAGACTTTAAATATATTCCACGTTTTTCAACTCCATGAATCACACGACGTACCATATCAAAGCGATTTGTGCTGTGGCATTCCGTCTAGAAATGTACACAGCTAGTAGTTGGCAATGAAAATCGTTAATGTCATTACTGATCGGGAGTTGTCGCTCGCTACTCAAATTCAAATTGGAGCACCCAAAAAGGTAAGTTGGCCTTGCACCGTCACGGTGACGGCCATCTTCCCGAGACATCTGGCCAATCCAGCACCATTAAAACAATTGCCCACGAAGCTCCCTTTCTTCGTATGAAGTCCAAAGAGTTGAAAGAGGATGTCTCTTCTTCTATTAATTCATAACCTCGCAGCACTACGCAGTCCTACAACCGTTATAGTTGAGCGACCGTTTTCCAGCTGCAGGAGGTTACCGTTCTGACATCCAGTGCCGGGAACCGTAGTCGCTATGGAACCCGAATCACTCTACATCGACACCAGCGCAGCACGTTGCGTACACTCGATTACGCACATCGGATTCATAGTTTGTTGTGAAATGCTCATTATTCATGCATGTTGACTTCGTCACCGTATCTACCACTTGGATTCACAGCTTCTCGTTGAGTGCACTCTCCTTTTATACTTGG
>JBBPOB010000761.1:0-13368 GCA_038091275.1 Tylopilus subfusipes | reverse complement strand
TGCCCCAAACGTGCTCGGATGAGAGCTCGACTAGCAAGTGTATGCTGACTTGGATTGTGAGACTTTGAGATTGCTGCAGTCAATAATGCATCTGCGTTCACGAGTTGCGCACGCTTCCAAGCTTCAAGCGCAGCGGTATCGATGTGAATGTCGGGTCCCTGGAATGCGAAGTGTAATGAACCAATTGGATGAGATGCAATGATAGAAAGGAGTACAGTCTGTTCATAAATGCCATGATTGAACGAGACACAGAACCTACATTGATGCAGGACAGCCTGTGGACAGAAATATTTCCCTCCTTCCCACAAAGTGCAATAAGGGAGTCGTCAGGTGAGACTGCAATTGAATTTATATCTTCAGGGTGTTGTATGAGACCTAGCTGGGCATGTCTCGCCGCGTCCCAAAACGATACGGTACGATTTGCAGAATATATGATGAATTCTCCATGTTTCGGTGCAACGATGCACGACGAGTAGTTGGTATCGGGAACCGGCCACTGCGAGATTGGTGATCCTGAGGATACTTCAAATTGCTTGATTTTCCCGTCGGCTATGACAAACAGGTCGTTGTGCGACCACAGGAGACCAGAGTTGAAGGACGCGGTGAATCTGACTTCGATATGTACGAGCAAGTTGCCGTCGCTGTTGTCCCAGACTCGCACGGCATCGCGAGTTGCCGTCGCGATGCGATTCCCCTCTGGTGAGTATTTCGCTGTGTAAACAGCATTTGGGTGGCGAAGTGTCTGTGCTCGTTTGCGCGTTCCCAAGTCCCAGATGTGTGCTGTTTTCCTGACGGACGCGGAGACGAGTCGCCTGGAATCGGGCGAGAAATCGACGGCGGTCACCCCGAGACTTCCCTCCTTGTGCTCGACGACTTTTTTGTACGTCTTTGCATTCCAGACATTCACTTGGCCCTCGTCTGTCCCCGCTGCCACCCACTCGCCGTCTTTGGACACAGCGAGACAAAGGACAGCACCCATCGTGTTCATCGTCCCCGTTCGCGTCTGGCCGTTTACCCGCCACGCTCTAACCCCGTCCCGTCCACCGCTCAAGAGATACTCGCCATTTGGTGAAAACTCCACCGCACTTACCCTGTCACAAGTTTCGATTTCAACAATTGGACTATAGATCTCTGTTCCAACGATGAGCATCAATGCGCACTCATCCTTTCAGGACCCACCGGTCATTGTATTCTCGATGCTAGCGATGCAGTTCAGAAGCGTAATGGCGGAATCAAACGGACTCAACGAGCGGCTTTTCTGCGTACAGGTTGCTCTTTCTTGATATAGGACAGATGGCCCGTGCTCCACACTTCATGCTCTCATCACTTCTATCTTCACGAACGCTCGATGCTCCTTCTCTCACGACATAGCTCTGTTCTCGTTGAGATATTCTCCTGCATATCTACCTCCCACATGCCATGGCCAAGTGATTGTAAAACCGTTCGATGACTAACGGGCATAGCAGGGTGATCGAAAGAGCCTAGTTTCACGCAGTCTCGGACGAGAACAAAGAATTGATGGAATGTGATGGTTATCGTATCATTGACGTTGAAGCTTAAAGGTATATGAAGGTTAGAACTTATTTTGGAATCGAACTTTACAATGTAGGTCTCCGCTGCTTGGTCTGGTGACCAGACTATTACGAGGCTGCCGTTTGAGGCAGAGGCTCACTACGGTTATACCCCCATGGGGGGAGAACATGCTCTAGATCACTGTGGAATTGACAATAATGTTGAAGCAGTGCCGACGGAGTTGATCACAACACCGCTGGCCCTGTTAGCGGTGTCGCATAGTACATACCCAGTTGTTACATGGCTGGATTATATTAGTCCATGCGAGTTTCGAGGGCTGGCGCGTTTTTGCAGAAGAAGCGAGTAACGACGAACAGAGTTGCACGGTACACAGTGGATAGTGCTACCCACACGCATATGCATTAGTACGGGGTAGATTGAGAAGCCTCTTCCGGCGTGTACCCGAAAGAGAACATGGGAGGAAAATCGAACGGCCCGGCTGTAACGACTCGGTTAGCTCTGACACCCCCCACAAACCTTGAACCCACCTCGATTGTATCGTCTCCAACTCACGATGTGCTCTGCCCGTTCCCACATGGCCATAGACTCCCTCTCCATCAACTCCCATTCGTCAACGTCTCGGGAATGCTGCAGCACGACGATGCGGATATCTCGAACGCCCTGTCTCTCTAGGAACTGCCTCGCTCCGGGTATCACCACAGAGTTCGCGAAAAGGACGAGCACTTGGAGTTTAGGGCTCCTATCCAGAATGGCCGAGAGCGAACCACCGACGCTGCCACGCGACCAAAATCGAAAGGACACGTGAGTCAGTCGGGGTAAAAGTTCGATCCCGAGCGAAGACGTCCAAAGCACCCAGTTATTCACGATATCGAGGTGCGTGAGGTTGACGAATGCAGGGTGGTTCTGTAAGACGGGTTTGGGGATGTTCGTCAGTTGGATGGAGACGAGATTGATGGAGAGGAAGGTGAGCGGGAGGGACGAGAGTAGGTTGACGAGGTCGGCGGTATCAGTGTGCGGTGGTGTCCAGAGTGCGAGACTCTCTAACCCGGTACATGTAATCAGGAGTCGCATTGCCAGTTGGAAAGGGACAGACGGTCGGATGCAGAGTACCTTGACGTGCGAGCGTGCAAACTCGGGTGGACGATTGTTTACGAGTGCACCAAGGAATCCGACAGCATGACTAGGCCCACGGACGACGACTGTCCTATATACGAATGGTTCGATCCTAAGCATGGCAGACACGAGTGGATATGTGAGACACACCAGAACGTTGGGTGTACATGCCGACGAGTGGACTCACCAGGTCTTTACACGGGATGCGACGAGCATCAAGCGGGCAGCAACACCTCGGTGAGTCCGAGCTGCCGACAAGAATATCTCCCTCTCGAGTTCTGGGGGAAAGGCCGGGAGTACCTCGGGCAGTCTCTGAGACCCATCTCCTTGGGTTGGCTCGGGTATTAGCGACATGGCCAATAGCTAATTCAAAGGTTTGTAAGAGGACTGTCCGTACTGCAGATCAAGTGGAGATAGCATGATTACCCTAGCGCTGTCACTATTGATAGGCGGGAATCAGAGTGACATACCTGCCAAAATGGGATTACAGTAGAGTATCTCATAATGCATAGGGAGGATATCATAATGCATAACTAGGATTTCGTACACTTTCGGCTAAAATGACTAGGTTTTGGTAGTATGCATTATGAGATTTTTTTTTGCGTTATGAGATACTCTACTGTACCAACAAGTCAGTCAAGCGTTTTTACGTGGCTAGCAATTCATAAGGCTCACAAAGCACCTCTTCTGCCGGGCAACATCAAACTATGCAGAGGGATTCAGCACGTCCACAGTGCTGGCTCCTCTTCCTCCTGTGAAAACCCCAGCTCGCCCGTCAACTTCTCCATACCCTCTATCCTTGGACTGCTGAAATTGAACGATGAAGAAACCATTTCTCAGTTTCGTCCTCGACCAATGGTCCTGGTTGCCTCCCGTCGAGAACGCCGATCTGTCTGGAAAGACAGTGTCGTCGGCGCCAACACAGGCGTCGGGTTCGAAACCGCGAAACATTTCGCCCGTATGAATCCCGCCAAGCTCCTCGTCGCTTCTCGGAGCGAGAGAAAGGGCAAAGCAGCCGTTTCCGGTAGGTCGGGGTGCTCCGCGCATCAACTTGGTGGTTTTCATGTTGTTGAAAGAAATCGAAACCGCCACCAGATTCAAGTCGTGGAAGGTTGACCTTGCTGACTTTGCTTCCGTGACCAGTTTCGCGGAGAGGTTCCAACGGGAGTGCGACCGTCTAGACACATTGGTCATGAATGCTGCCGTACTGGCGAGAGAGTACGAACAAACTGTCGATGCCGCTGGGAATCAAGGTCGGTCTTTTATCTGGAACGAACGTGAACTTCTGCCGAGAGAGGACAAAATCTTCAAGCGAACCATCCCGGCACCGCGCTCTTATCGTTGCTCCTCCTCCCTCATCTTGTAGACACTGAGCAAGTTCTGGAGCACGTCCCGCTTGCTGATTGTTGCCAGCGAAGTTCATTATAATATGGGCAGTTCTCCCCGACGATGTCAAGGACTCATCCAACTCGGTCGCTAAGCTGAGCGGACCAAAACATAGAGATCCTTCGTAAGCTATATTTTATTCTCGCAGAGACATGGCCAGCTTCTAACGAATGTCAAGATCCATGGGTCATCGTTATTTCGACACCAAACATGAGGTTGATTTCATCCTCATACATTCCAATGTCTAATGCCTTACTTCGTTTGCGCCCGCCAGTTCTGAATGTGCTCTTTTCCCGCGCACTGGAGGACCGACTCCAGTCTATCACGCCCTTGGCTGTGAATATCATCAACCCGAGCTTTTGCCATTCTAATCCGAGACGCAACGTGCGAATGAGCATCAGGAACAGATATGTCTGGCTCGGACATCTGAGCAAGGCAATTGGCAGCTCATCTATGCTGCCATCGGCGGATGAGACAAGGGGGATCTCGTGCAAGGCGCCTATGTCAGCAATCCAGCGGTCGAGGGGCCGTCTGATTCGTGATCAGCGAGGAGGGGAAAACGTTGCAAGATGATAATCTCTGAGTGAGTGTGTCCAGGTTAATATTCTGTGATTGACGGGGGTTATCGCAGAGGGAAAGCATCGAGATGTTGACAAGGAAAGCACCCCAGCTACAGTCGATTGTTCGAGAATATCTCGCTCGAAAGAAGATCGTGTTTTGCCCCGAATTTCCTCATGTGGTAGACTTTCCCGTATCGATCGCTCGTAATGCGCAGCGTTGAGGATGATGCTTTCCTGTCCTCTCCCGCTTTAATAAGCTATAGATTCATATCGAACTTTGTATATATGCATCACGAAAAAGTCCAGTCGCATGTGCATGCGAATATGCCAGTGATCTGGAACGTACTTTCCCTTGCTTAGATGTCTAGGCGAAGAGCGCCTCCATGAGGGATGAGCAACACGTTCACCAGGTCGCCTTGGTACCAGATCAGTGGTCGACGAGGGTGAAGCTGAGAGACGTTCACTTCATCACAGTTAAAATTGAAGATCAGTTACTAAGTATACGCCTGCGTTATTTAGTTCGAAGGCATCGAGTTATGAACCAGAGCTCTGTGTGTCGTTCAAGTTGGAATTTAGATCTGAGCGCAGCGCTGAGGTAGTTGCGTAAAGATGCTGAGTCACTTAGACTACCGGATACTGACAAATATGGTAAGCCCCTATTCATCGCACATTCGCTAAGCCTTGGCAGATTCCATTCCATTCACACATCGTATGTACATACATCATACTTCAGATCTTCAGACAGAACGCTCACGATGCTCTGTCATAACCTACACAATCCGATCCCACTTTTTTTTTCCCTCTTCTCACGAGTCATTGGCACTTGTTAGGTCAGGTCTTCAGGCAAGAAACTAGGCAGCCGAGCGTTCACGCCGGGACCGGGTCGAACGTCCACTTGGTTTCTTTTTGCCCAGTGTGATGGACGAGCCGAATCTATGATGATGAACCCGCGTGAGTGGTACCCCCGGGATGGCAAAACACGTATTCATACGTTCACGTAGGGACCACCGCTGGGGAGTTCCCAGACAAAGGAAGCATCGGGGGATTGGAGACTTTGTGAAGCTCGAGGTGAACATGGCGTGCGAAAAGAGTCAGCGAACAACTGACTAGTACATCCCACCGTCGACTTTGACCACGGTCCAGACCATAGCATTGTCGGAACCGACAAGCAAGGCATCCTGTGGAGTCAGATAGTGTTCAGTTCGGCAGGTTTGACGCCATCCCCATCCCCAAGCACACATACTTGGGACTGCTTTGCGGTCGCGAAGCTTCCACGATAGCGCTTGTTCTCGATGGTGATCTGGTTGCCGCCGAATCCAACGTTCGTGATAATCCACTACTAAACCGATGAGTAGAGTCCCTCCACGAAAACAGCACGAACATCACCGAGCTTGTCGGAAGGACCATACCCAACGATCGTTCCCCGTGGGGCACCCAAAGCAGCGACTAAGTCGCTGAATTCGCCATTCCGGATATTGTATTCACCGTCGGGGATGAGAGGAGCCATTGCGGGTAGAACTTGAGAGTGCACTGGATGACGATGTACTTTCGAGCTGGATTTTATACGTTTGCGAGACCTGGCCAGCTAACCAAAGCGGAAACTTGCGCCGAGAAGCATCGTGGAGTTTGACAGGCCATTCTAGGCACTTCCGAACGGGAAGCGAGACAGCACCGTACTATTCGGCTGCCAGGATGTTTTCCAAGTCAGTCACGCGGTGGCCAGGCCGCGCCGTCACTGAAACATGAGAGCGTCATAATGGAATATAGTCCATTTTGTCTCATTGTTTCACGCTTATAATCACTTCTCAATGAAGCAAAATGGATTATATTCCATTATCACTGGCACTCTTCTTGTGTTTCAGGGCAAAGCATCACCCAGAACTCAATTGCAGACAGCGATTCTCATTCAGAGGTTTGATATATCCTGCATTCAGTTAGTACAAAAAGTGATCCTTCACTTCAAATGACTGGACACATACTACCATAAGGGAGTCCTGGAATAATGAACCAGCTTGAAATTGTAGGACTGTCAGAGACGACTTAAACCACTCAAACTCAAAGTGAGAATGAAGGTCAAGTATTGACTATACCAAGACTGGGGGACAATATATGAGATGTCCCTACTTATATACTACTTCTACATGGTCCATGCACACTAACATGTGGTATACAGGAGGTATGATATCATACTACGTCATAGTTCTACATAGATGCTTCCAGACTAACCCATGTAAGTAATCTCTGTGTGAAGGTGTGATGTATTGAAGATATGAAGAGGTGAAAATGTGAGTTCTTACAAGGATGTGAGCTCAGAAAAACTGGCATATCAGTGGTTGATGAGGGTGAAGCTGAGAGATGTTCACTTCTAACAAAGCTAACAAGACTTTGCTAGCACCAGCACAGTCAGTGGAAATACTCACTGAGTGTTTTTCTGAGAGGGAGATAGTAAGAGTTGGAAGTTGAGTAGTGGATCTGACTTTAGGAGGTCAAGAGCTGCTTAGATTATACTGGGGGTAAACCACCAGTTTATATACTACAGGAATGGCACACAGACCATGTACCTAATATAGGTTTTACCTATGTATAGTAACGGCAGTGGAACACAATGGAACATCATAGAAGGATTTATAATCCTATGACATCATACCAAGAGTATTGGCTTACTGATGTATGTGATCCTATCAGCTATGAGTAATTGCAATCATGTCAGTATCACGTGATGTTCTAGACCTTTAGATAAGAAGTCTGAAGTAGAACGATCTAGGTCGATCAATGTGATTTCAACAACTTCATCACAGTTAAAATTGAAGATTAGTTACTAAGTATATGCCTGCACTATTTAGTTCAAAGGCATCAAGTTATGAACCAGAGCTCTGACAGTGTGTCATTCAAGTTGGAGTTTAGATCTGAGCACAGTGCTGGGGTAGTTGTGTAAAGATGCTGAGTCATTTAGACTACCTGATCCTAACAAATATGATGAGCCCCTATTCTTCGCACAAGGCATCACTCTGAGCATTGGCAGATTCCATTCCATTCGCACATTGTATGTACATACATCATACATCAGATCTTCAGACAGAACGCTCACGATGCTCTGCCATAACCTACACAATCCGATCCCACTTTTTTTATTTTTATTTTCTCTTTTCACGAGTCATTGGCGCCTGTTAGGTCAGGTCTTCAAACAAGAAACTGGGCCGCCGAGCGTTCACGCCCAGATTCGGTCGAACGTCCACTTGGTATTCTTTTGCCCAGTGTGATGGACGAGCTTAATCTGTGATAAACGCGCGTAAGCGGTACCCCCAGGATGGCAAAACGCATATTCATACGCTCTGGCGCTCAACACCCCTAGGGAGTTCCCAGACAAAGTAAGCATCGGGGGATTGGAGACTTTGTGAAGCTCGAGGTGAACATGGCGTGCGTAAAGAATCAGCGAACAACTGACTAGTACATTCCTTCGTCGACTTTGACCACGGTCCAGACCAAATAGTCGTGGGAACCGACGAGCGAGGCACCCTGTGGAGTCAGATAGTGTTCAGTTCAGCAGGTTTGTCGCCATCCCTATCCACAAGCATACATACTTGGAACTGTTCTGCGTTCACGAAGATTTTAGGATAGGAATCGTTCTCGATTGTGATCTGGTTGCCGCCGGATCCTACGTTCCTGATCCTCCACTACTAAACCGATGAGTAGAGTCCCTCCAAGAAAAACAGCACGAGCATTATCGTTATTGTTGGAAGCATACGCTTTGTGCGCAACGATTGGTCCCCCCGGGGAACCATTCAGGAGGTCAGCGACGAAGGCTCTGAATTGGCCATTTCGGATCTTGTATACACCGTCATCGATGAAAGGAGCCATTGCGGGTAGAATTTGAGAGTGCACTGGGTGATGATGTACTTGCGAGCTGGAATTTATACGTTTGCGAGACCTGACCAGCTAACCAAAGCGGAAACTTGCGCCGAGAACATCGTGGAGTTTGACAGGCTATTCCAGGCACTTCCGAACGGGAAGCGAGATATACTTCGGCTGGTAGTAATGCGTTTTCCACGTCAGTCACGCGGTAACCGAGGCGTCACCCCAGAACTCAATTGCAGACGGCATTCATGATCCCGTTCTGAGGTTTGATGTTTGAAATGGTAGGACGTCTACGGTCTTCCGTTGATGCCTTCAGAATGCAACCATCGCCTCGACGCCGGTTCGACTATATGTCGCCGTATGCATGAACGAACTTGAGGTATTGTTTCGAACTGGACAAGTTGATATATCGTATTCTGAGAAGCCTGTGCGACAGATCAATCTCGCAGCCTGAGTGAGGAGAAGACGTTGTAAAAACGCCGAGGGCGTGCGACACGTCCAAGTTAGATTATAAGACAGGATGTATCTTGATGGAACACGTTATGTGGCGTGTTTAGGAGACCTACGTTGTATAGGAGGCGGGCCGCGTCGATCAACGGCGCACACCAGAGGTGGGAAATTTTAATCCGCGCCCAGCGATTTATCAATTAAAGGGCTACACCGGATATGCCGGTAGAATGATGACAATTCGGGATGATCCAGGTGTCTTTCTTCGATCCGAGGAAGGAGCCGCGCAGAATGCTGTGGTAGCGCGTGATGAACCTACCAGCGTGCAGAACTTGACCCGTGAACGAGCAATCTACGGGATGCTCAGAATCGATAGTATGACAAATTGTGCATTGCCGAAGGAATTGAAATGATCATGCTTATGAGCAAGGTTGAACTTTGACTGCGTCTGGGCTCTTTATTTCCGTCACTCTGTGGGAACACTGGGGGATCACATGTACTTGTCGCAGGTACAGCGGCGATGACATCGTGACCATTGACCTCACCTGAACCTAAAAGGAAGGTAATTCTTCTGACTTGTGTATGGATTTCCGCCGGAGACAACGACTCGGGACCTATGTAAGTTATTTAATGCATTGAAGCGAATACCAACAATGACATCGTGACTAGTAGTGACCTCACCTGAACCTGAAAGGAAAGATAATTCTCCTGACTTGGGTATACATAGATTTTCGCCGGAGACAACGAGGACCTATTTGCGTAAGTGATTTAATACATTGAAGAAAATACCAACTGTGGGAGGGGAACACCACCGAGTTTAGCGGGCGTCGACCCACGCCAACTCTCGAATTCTTACGGTATGGTCTAGGTTCTCTCCACGAAGAACCTCTGGACTCGGGAAACGATCAGTCAAACAGTGTACGGTCTCTTGTATTTTAAGCTGTGGTTTGCGAGGCTGAGCGGGGGGTGTTGGGTATCATCGTGGACGGGGACATGGTCGGTGGTCGATTGCCCCTAACGTGAGAAGACTCAGGCTCGCTGGTGAGATCTTGAGATTGCACTTCAATATTGGATTTGTGAGCGCATCCGAGTAATGAACCTTACTGCAAAAGTGTAAAACTCATCTGAGAACGGAACAAGTGCGCAGGATATGGAAATCCAAGACGTCGATATTTATATCAAATGGACCTCAAGTTCGTCGTGTACGTACACGGCTTACTGTATATAGCAACTCTTTGCGTTGCCAGTGCGGCTTGTGTCTCGTGGGGAGAGAGTTGCGAGTGTAGCATTGAGTGAAAGGTGGCGGAAAGGTTTTGGGCGAAATGCCGGAGGCTCTTCGGGTCCCAAAGAAAACCCAAACCTGTCGGGGGCGCGTTGACGGGTGCCGAGTGAGGCAGCGTCGGACGAAAGGAATGTGTAGCGAAATTTTGTACGAGGTTTGTGAGTGGGAGTGGCGGGTGGGTGCGAAGAGAATGAATCGAGAACTACGACTACTGACAGAAAGTTACTAGAGGGAGATGGAGGTACGAAGAGAAAGAATGCGAGCCACTGCGCTTCTCACGCATAGATTAAATCCTACGCTCGCCTCGTGCCTCAGCTAAACGTAGGCCCCCGACTGGCGTCAAGGCAATCATTCAATGGTCGAGTTCGGCTGCGTCCGAGAGTGTTATGATCAGAAGAATGCCCGATGGAGCGCTGACGTCGTACCATTTCAAGGGACTCGTTCAAGTTGTTTCCAAAGATGGCTCATGCCAGGGATGCGGTCGCTCGAAGTAATGCTTTTGCTATCCGGTGTCATGCTATTTCCAGAATTGAAGATGGATAAATAGTAGCAGGGGGACATGGTGTGTGTAAGCCCACTCGATCACGCACGCACTGGCCTTGCACCTGATTGGACACCCGTGCTGGAGCACTATAGGATACCACACGGGAAATATCGGATGCCGATATCTCCCGAGCATTCCACTTGCTACATATATAAGGACACTGCCCACATCATGATGTATCCCGCTCAGCGCTCTTTCGATCCCATAAGCTTTTCACGCCCTGTTCTCGTCTGAGTGAGACCTATCGGTCTACAGAGTGGCCAAGTGCTTCAGTATGTGACATTCAATCCCGGGACGACACCCACCCAACAGAAATCAGAGCTAATAGAACGCGATAATCTACACGGTGTTGTGGAGCACCTGTCCTTACTATGATGGATTAGCCGAAAGGGGAGAGGGACGGAGAGAGGGTAACCTACGGCAAATCATCTACTGTTTCCAACCCTTGAGTACCTGAGTAGCGAGTCGGAGGATGTACAATACAGAAACAGAGAAAGAAGTAGCACAGACAGCTTGGTGTATCAAGTCCTGATCTTGGTGACTATGCTTGTGGTGCAAGAATGCTATCCATCAGTATGTCAACTTTGGTGTGATATATCATTCGGTGCACACATTGGAGAAGATGGACAGTGGTGATGATAGTTTCAACGATCGTGTGATTTGTTCTGCCTGAGCAAGTTTGGACTGATTGAACAAACGGCCCTTGTGCACCACCATACTGAATGATACGATTGGATAGTACATTTTCAGTTTCGTGGCGCAGATTAATTGCTGTCGTGCGTACCAAGTACGGGAAATGGACCAGGGAACCGTGGTGCAGAATGAAACTTCTTTTGCATTGAGTAGATGATAAAACGTCACAGTGGTGCAGGTGACAACCTGATGGTCTTGCCAAAAGCTGTGTGCCAGTGCATTTGTTGAGAAGGTGACCTGGCCATGTTGAAAACATGACACATGGAGTGTGTGTTGAAATCACGTTGATTAGTCTAGATCATTCTACTTCAGACTTCCTATCTAAAGGTCTAGAACATCATGTGATGATGACATGATTGCGATTACTCATAACTGATAGGATTGCATACATCAGTAAGCCAATTCTCTTGGCATGATGTCATAGGATTATAAATCCTTCCATGATATTCCATTGTGTTCCACTGCTGATACTATACATAGGTAAAACCTATATTAGGTACATGGTCTGTGCACCATTCCTGTAGTATATAAACTGGTGGTTTCCCCCAGTATAATCTAAGCAGCTCTTGACCTTCTATAAGTCAGATCCACTACCAACTCTCCACTCTACTATCTCCCTCTTGGTCGAACACTCAGTGAGTATTCCCACTGACTGTGCTGGTGCTAGTGATTAGTTCCATTAGGTTATGAGCCCTGACCCCAGATAAGACATATGGTATTACACCCATGATCCCTGGACTGGTGTTCAATCTACCAGAAGGGTTGAGTTCTTTGTGGCTCTGCCTAAACCTAATGTTCTTCTTCTTCACTACGATGTTCTTACCAAGCTGGTTTCAAACCGCTTGGCTTGTCCTTTTTGGACATGGAATGATCGTTATCTTTCATTATCTTTCTTTGGAATGAGGACAGCATATTGGTGTTCAAGTGCAGACAGCTAACGTGATTCATACTCTGGCATACCAGGTTCTACCTTTGGATAACCAGAGACCTCAGAACCGTCTACCACCTCGATATATTCAGTGAGTCAGAACAACCTTTCTCAGTATGATATCCTTTTCACACCTCCGAGATATCAAGAATGGGATCCTTTACCTGCTTTTAGACTCGAGGCACCACCACCTCCTTATTGGCCTCTGGTTAACCAGACTGAAAGGAATTGACAAGCTCAGATAAGGTGACGGAGAGCCGGAAATGGCCAACCACCCTTAGACGACGATGAGTTCGATAAGGCAGTTCGTCCAGTCCTTCAACCGCTCTTACAAGCAGGAGCAATGGCTGATGAAAACCTTATTCCAGAAAATGCTGTCCCTCTACAGCACCCAGACCTTCCAGACCTGAATTCAATTGGTCCAAGAGTGCCCCCTAATCCAAACAGATGCAGACTACATGTCATGTTTGTAGGCGGGGACTCAAGTGAGGAGGCAGGAGAGAATGGACTACCTCTTGAACCTGGAACTCTCAGGCCGCAAGGCCCAGATTGTCCCCATTCTATATAGAGATCTGTTCAGCCTAGAAACAGATGAAGACAAAGTCTTCATTCTGACTGTCTATGACAGTGAATCTCTTGCTTCAGCTTTGGAAGAAAACGGTCTAGTAGTTGTGGATCCCCACGTGGAAGAACACCCTTATGAAAACCTCCTTCATGGTGACCTGCACGAAAATCATAATGTACTGAGTCATGTACATATCCTATGACCAAGCCCTTCTGGCTATAAATAGCCAATACCATATGCTATCATCCCTCCAAGTTTTGTTTGATCACCATCATCCATTCCTGAAATATTCACAAATCTCTAAGAACCACTCCAGAACGACTACTAGTATTATGATTGCTAATTAGACTAGCAAATTTTATGTAGTAGGCACAGATCACATGCTCTCAGGTCAGCTGACTGTATAGCCACTAAAGCACATGACCCTTGCCTTACTTAGAGTGCTGACATAATTGCCACTCA
>JBBPOB010000760.1:0-13368 GCA_038091275.1 Tylopilus subfusipes | reverse complement strand
CGACGCTGCAAGTGCCGAGGAAGTGGCCCTTCGGACCAGTGAACCCATCGTAGTCCACGAACGGCCCTGGATTCTTCCAGTACCGGAACCCGATGCGATCGTGTTTTGGGCCACCACCTAAATCGATAATGACACCGAGGACAATCATTCCCATTATTGTAAGGACTTTAATTGAGCTAGAGACAGATGTGTAAGCGGGAAATTGAACAGAATCCTCATGATTGTACTTACCAGAACCAAAATTCTGCCTCTCCGTAGGTACCTATGGTGGAAATGAGGGGAACAATGAATTGTAGAAAAAAGGCGCTTACCGACGCCGAGAGCATTAATACCGACAACTACGACCAAGCACAGGGCAATCCAGATTGCAGGGCTGGTAGTCGTATCCCAAAAACTTATGACAGCTGCTGCTGCAGACAATTCGGCTGCAACGCATTAAGCAACGAAGCGTCTCCACGTTTGACTGTGCTTACCAGGTAATGTAATCTACGTCGCAAGGGTGAGCGAGGAAGGTAGATTTGAGAGTGAACTAATCTCACCGTCCATCCATACCAATAATTCCAACCGACTGCAAAGGCAAAGGCGGGATCGACAAATCGTTCCGCGAGTTTAATGAAGCCGCCAGGGATGGGTAGGAAAGCCGACATTTCGCCGAGGCAGAGCTGAGATGAGAGGTAAGACGATGTGCGCCCAGAGCAGTGAAGACAAGGACAGACCATGGTGGCAAGAGAAATCGATCCCATGAACAAATAAGCCAAGAGCAAACCGAGCGGACCGCCATCCCTGAGAGCACTCGCTGTTCCGAGGAAGAGACCTGTACCGATGGCGCCACCGATACTGCAAAGGTTAGCTGGAATGTTGAAATGGTAAGCGCGAAGGACAACATACCTGATCATGGCGATATGACGGTTCGACAGCTTGCGGCGTAGGGCGGTATGAATCTCGGGGGGTCTTTGGCCCTCGCCAGAGTCGACATCGTTGGCAAACCTCCGTTGGCTACTACCTTGGTCTGACGGCATGATGAACGGAGGAGGCAATTCGTGTGAGAGTAAGGAAAAGGTTGAGTAGTAGTTCTTGCAAAGTACTTGAGTTTGAAACTCTTCCGCCGCTTCGCTCGCGGGCACCCCTGGGGCCGGGGCCTAGGCCGCTCAATCGGCTCGCCTGTGTCGATTGCATGATCGGGTACCGCTTATTTCACCACGTTCATTTCCTTTCTTGTCCTGTCTGCTCACCAGGGCAAAATTAGATTTTCCGGCGAAGACAGGCTGTCCACCGCGACCGGAGTGCACCGGAGTCCGCGGAAGTCTGACTCGTCGGCCAGTCGGGAGTCCGCCGCGAGAGGCTCATCGTGCTAACCATCGCCATCGTTGGCATCGAAGGTCACGATGAACCCACTGCTGAACACCTCCTAACAGCAAGTGGTGTGAATGAAATGATAGCACAAGTATATGTGTCGTAGCGTTCGTGGAATTTTGCGGCTGTGGATGGGGCTATCATGCACGAGTTGTCGAGGTAGAAGGGAAAAGAACTACAAGCTCAGTGAATAGCGATCGGAGCCAAAGACCTTCTTGGGTGACATGAATAACGGACATGTATAATGATGTATTCCGCCTCAGTGGAAGGTAAGGCCACCGTAGTCTGCTTTTTGGAGACGTGGGAAATCAGACCTCCCGTGTACAACCAGGCTCAGGTGTACCCAGTAACGGAGCGGCGTTCGAGTTCGTTTGCCCAGCTGGCCCATCTGCATAGGCGTGCTTGGCAACCGCAAAGTGGCGAGGTTCGGGATTCATGTTGTGCTGGGCTAAGGATATTGACAGAAAGGTAAACGAGTTCGCCTACGATTTTTAGATGCCTCAAGGCCTTACCTGTCACGCATACGATACACCATCGCTGTCACAACTATCATAGTCACACTGTGTCTCTTGTATCCGTACGTCGTCGCCACCAATATAGAGCGTGCTCCAGTTCTCTCGTCCGCCCTCTTCAGGCTGTAACAGTCAGTTTGGCACGCAAATGTGACTGTGATTGCACGTACTGCCTGCACCGCCAGTGACAGACCGCCTGAGCCTGGCCTTGGCAGTTGTAATCTTGGTTTTCCAGAGTGTTTGATGAACTGGTGAGTCCATCGTGGGTGTCGACGAACTCGATCGATGGCCGCGACAATGGCGATGGCTCAGCCTACAATAATTCAATAGGTATGTAGCTCAGCCAGCGGTTTCCCAACCACTGAGTACTTATATTCAATAGCAAAATCCGGGTTTCGCTGATGATGAGGGTCTGTATGTGTTTTTGCCAGCTAAGCATGAGCACGCAAGAGTACAAGCTCCAGGAGGTTTGGGTGTTCACGTAGCATACGGCGAACTGACTACAACGATTAGAGATGGTGTATAGTACGTATTATATCTAGACAAACGGTGAAGGTGAGCACGCGAACGAAACGTGAGACTGGGTGCGATACATACTACTAGCCACATCCAAAACGTCTCTGCCCTGTCCCTGGATGGTGGATCGTCGTATCTGTTCCGAATCGCGCTGTCAGCATTAGTGCGGCCACCCCACACGCCGTTCACGACGACTCAGGCTGTACGCACGTCACGTCTCTGGATTCTGTTACGTCGGTACGAAAGTCTATCTCTGCTGCTCTGACGGTGTGCACGCGCATGAGAACCTTGGCACCGATGTAGAGCACGGGAAACAACACAACCGGCAAGCACAGGGTGGCGAACGAGACGATGGACCAGGGACCCCTGAGGAAGACTTGCCAAGCACCAAACTGGGGAAGCCAAAAATGTCAGGAAGGTTCGAAATGGCGATGCGTAGGCGGCGCAGAACAGCGGAACAAAGCAAGCGTCGGTCAACAACTACATCCAAGACGAGGAACACGCACGAAGAGGGCGGACGCGCACCCGCAAACACACCACCACCCTGCGAATGGCTGCAATTTAGAGGCGAAGGGAAGTGTCTGCCTGCCAATGCGCTGTACTTTCATGCCCTTGTAGAACCTGAGGTATGTCACTCCAATACCGAACCAGGTGATCAAACCGGTGATAGAGGCGTAGGTGGAGAGCCGCGTAAAAATGTAGCCAGAATAGTTCCCAGCCGGCATGGAAGCCAGTAGCGCAAAACAAGAGCAGAGGCCGACGGCGACATAGGGCAACCCAGACCGCGTTGTATGACTGAAAATCTTCGGAGCATTACCGGAGACGGCAAGACCGTCTGAGAGACAACATGTTAGATGTAAGCGCAATCACGGTTCACTGGAAGGACGCATACATAAACCATGTGATGACAAGTAGACGTCAGTTGCAGCAGCGGACAATGCAGCGGTTAAAATGGCAACATTAATGATCTACAAGCGTCAGCGTCTGAAAATGAGAGTAGACCCTCCGGTACGTGACGTACCGAAGGAAGGACCTTGATACCAGCTTCCTTGAAAGCAATGACGAAGGGAGAAGCTGAGGCATTGGGGGAGTCAAGGTTGAGCAATAAACTGTTGGAGGGGACAAGCAAGCCAATGACGAACACGCCCCCGATATAGATCACCAGGACGCGAAAGTAAACCCTTTTGATCGCCTTGGGGATGTTCCGGCGGGGATTCCTTGCTTCAGCAGCTGTAATCTAGAGAAACCGATAGGTCAGCAAGACAGAAGGGAGTCGTGATGGGAAAACGAACCGCTACTGATTCAGTGCCACGGTACGCGAACATAGCTTGGGTGACGACATTGCACGTGCCGAGGAAGTGCTCCATTGGACCAGTAAGCCCATAGTGGTCCGCGAATGGTCCAGGATTCTTCCAGTATCGGAATCCGATGCGATCATGCTTTGGACCTCCACCTAAATCCACAACGATGCCAACGACAATCACTCCTATTATTAAAAGGACTTTTATTGAACTAGAAACAGGTCTGTGAGCGGTGACCCAGATGGAAGTCTAGATGCTATAGTTCACCTGAACCAGAACTCTGCCTCTCCGTATGGACCTATGGCAGACGTGAGGGGGAGGAAAGAATTATAGGGAAAGTTCTTACCGATACCGAGGGCGTTAATCCCAATAGCAATGACCAAGAACAGGGTGATCCAAACGGCAGAACTAGTAGCCGTGTCCCAAAATTTGATGAGAGTTGCCGCTGCAGACAAGTCGGCTGGAAAACATTCAGTGACAAAGGAGTATCGCATTCAATCGCACGGACCAGGTAGGCTCAACTATGTCGCAAGAGTCAGCGAGGGAGCTACATTGACGAGGGATAATCTCACTGTCCATCCATACCAATAATTCCAACCGATTACAAAAGCAAAGGCAGGGTCAACAAATCGCTCGGCGAGTGTAATGAAACCGCCAGGGACGGGCTGGAAAGCCAACATCTCGCCGAGGCAGAGCTGCGATGAGCGGTAAGACGATGCGCGGGTAGAGCGGTAAAGACAAGGACAGACTATGGTAGCAAAACATATTGATCCCATGAACAAATAGCCCAAGAGCAAACCGAGGGGTCCACCATTTCTGAGGGAGGTCGCTGTTCCCAGGAATAGACCTGTACTGATGACGCCACCAATACTGGAAGCGAAGGTCAGCTTGGGATGCTGGAACGGCAAGCGCGAGGATTATACCTGATCACGGCGACGTGACGGTTCGTCAGCTTACGGTGCAGGGCGGTGTGAATCTCAGGGGATATTTGGCCCTCGACAGAGTCGACATCGTTGGGAAGTCTCTGTTGGCTACTACCTTGGTCGGACTCCATCATGATGAGGGAGTAGAGAGGCAGCTAGTGTGAGAGCGAGGAAGCCTATTTAATAGCTGCCAGATGTATATCGTGTTGTATCCGTCTGGTGCTGATAAAGTGGCTGGTGGCCGCTGAATAGTACCTGCGTTCGTCGCAGTTTATACGATTCATGGCGGAATTAAGGACGCACCGCCTTCAGAGCTTGTCAAAAGCACTGAGTAAGCGTCCCGGAATGGACGGGATGCGTAGGGGCGAGCGCGTCTGCAGTCACAAACGCGTGTTTTACAGCCAAGACCAAGCTGCGAGCGAGTGGAAGCCGGTGGGACGACTATGGCATCGTAAGCTGTTGGAAAACATGGACGATAATCGTAGTATGAGGCCCGGAAAGCAAAACTTGAAGGTGGTGTGGGTGAGCGTCCCCCCAGCCGGATAATAACGAGCACAAGCAGAACAAGCCCCACCATTTTCAATACATCAGGAGGAATAAAAATATAAGAAAACAGACGCACCGATGACGGTCTGCCTCGAACGGCAGCTTCATGGGAGTCTGGTCGTGGTCCAGGCTTGCCTGTAGACCCCTGCCAGTGGCGTCTGCTACCGTGACCATGCGTTGAGCTACGCGTTCTTCAAATTAGACTTTTACCATATATGAGTGGAACGTTTTAACTCTGAGCCCGAGCGCTCAAAGATCATACCGGTTCGGACTTAGAGGTCCGGCGAGGCATTCGGTGACGTATCTCGCGGTCCTAGTATAGTATAGTATAAGCTGCGGCGTGAACGCATATGCTTTTAGAGTGCCGATCGGGATAGGATGCTGTGCGATTCGAATGTTTCGACTTGCAGCCCGCCCGAGTGTGTCACACTCGTACGGCAGCCCCACGGCCCGCTGCTGTCGATGGCTCCGAGTCGGGCCGCAGGCGGAGCCTGTTGGGGAGTGTTGCACGTGCCAGGAGCCGCCACCGCCACTAGGCACTATCGTTCCCGGCGGTCCATCTGACCCGTCTGTAGGCGAACCGCAAGGCCACGGCCCTGGTGACCAGTGGCTAGACGGGAGCAGATGTGGACGGCTTGCAGGGTCTGCCTTCCGGTTTGAGTTCGGGTTCGGTCGTGGGAAGAGCGGGCGGCAACGTCGCACTGCCTGCTTGATGGAGGGTCGTTTTTTAAGCCGAGAAGAAATGTCCGATTTGTGAGTGTATATTGGCGACGTGTGTTTCAGGAACTACAAGAGAACTAACAATTACTTAGAGGTACAACTAGATAATAAACAATCGCGCGCGTAGTGTTTTCACCGACGTGGAGGTCATGGCACCTGTATATGTGTCACGGGGTATAAGTACGGGGTATACATCTTACACCTAAACACACACGGCAAAGGTGAGCACGCGGACAGAGCGCCAGAACGCATGCGGTACGTACCAGCCACATCCAGAATGCCTCCAGCCAATTCCTGGGTGGGGGGTCGTCGTATCTGCTCCAAATCGCGTGGTCAGCATCGGTGAAAGTTTCGCGGCATTCACGACGATAAAAGACGGGTACGTACACCATGGCTTCGAATTCTGCCACGTGGGTCTCAAAGTCCATGTGTTCCGCCCTGACGGCAGGCACGCGCATGACAAACTTGGCGCCGCCGTAGAGCACGGGGAACAACATGACCGGTATGTACTGGATCAGGAACGCGTAGGTTTTCCATTGACCCTTGAGGAAGACTTCCCAACCGCCGAACTGAAGAAGCGAAGGGTTCGAGATAGCAACGAGAGGCGTAGGCGGCGCAAAACAACGGGAAAGAGCCAGCGTCAGACAGTGTAGTAACTATACGCGATAACAAGAGATACCCACGAGGAGGACAAACGCGGACCCGCAGACACACCACCATCCCGCGAATGGCTGAAATCTAGAGGCGAACGGGAGTATTTGCCGGCCAATGTGCTGTACTTTCATGCCCTGATAGAACCTGAGATATGTCACTCCGATACCGAACCAGGTGACCAGGCCGGTGGTAGAGGCGAAGTCGGAGAGCCGGAGAAAAGTGGTGCCAGAATAGTTCCCATGCGACATGTAGGCGAGGAATGCGAAGCAAGAGCATAGGCCGACGGCGGCGTGGGGTAACCCGGAGCGCGTTGTGCGGCTGAAAATCTTTGGAGCACTGCCGGAGACGGCGAGACCGTCTAGGGGACAATGTATCAGTCATGAATGCAATGACTGAAAAGACGCGTACATAAACTACGCGACGCGAGGTAGAGGTCACTTGAACTAGCAGACCACGCAGAGGTTAAAATGGCACCGTTGATGATCTACCAAGGAGCGTCAGCATGTGAAAATGAGAGTAGAAGTTCTGATCCATAACGTACCGAAGGCAGGACCTTGATACCCGCTGCACTGAAAGCAATGACGAAGGGAGAAGCGGAGGCATCGATGGAGTCCAGGTTTAGCAACAGATTATTGGAAGGGACAAGTAAGCCAATAACAAACACGCCCCCGATATAGAACAGCATGACACGAAAGTAAACCCTTTTGATTGCCTTGGGGATGTTGCGACGGGGGTTCCTTGCTTCAGCAGCTGCCATCTAGAGATACCGATAGGTCAGGCAAAGCAGAGAGGAGTAGTGGTGAGAAAACGAACCGCTATTGATTCAGTGCCAAGGTACGCGAACATAGCTTGCGTGACAACACTGCAAGTGCCGAGGAAGTGGCCCTTTGGACCAGTAAACCCGTAATAGTCAGTGAATGGCCCTGGATTCTTCCAGTATCGGAACCCGATGCGATCGTGGTTTGGACCTCCACCCAAATCAACAATGATACCGAGGATGATCATTCCTATTATTGTAAGGACTTTAATGAAGCTACAGAGGATGCATGAGCGAGAAAGTGGACGAAAGCCTGGTTGTGGTATTCACCTGAACCAGAACTCTGCCTCTCCGTATGCACCTATGGCGGATTGTGAGAACAAAAACGATAATAGGAAAAGTGCTTACCAACGCCAAGGGCATTGATTCCAATGGCAACGACCAAGCACATAGACACCCAGACGGCAGAGTCGGTAGTCTTGTCCCAATACCTGATGATAGTTGCAGCGGCAGCCAATTCAGCTAGGATACATTCAGTATGCAAGGGTGTCATATTTGATGATACGGACCAGGTAGGGTCAACTGCGTCGCAAGGATGAGTACACGTGCTGGATTAAACGGGAGATTGATCTCACCGTCCATTGACACCAGTAATTCCAACCAGTTGCAAACGCAAAGGCAGGATCAACAAAACGCTCGGCGAGTTTGATGAACCCACCAGGGAGTGGCAGGAAGGCGGACATTTCACCAAGAGAGACCTGTGATGAAAGGTAAGAAGCGTGCATCAGAAGTTGGTGGAGAGAGGGAGAGACCATGGTAGCAAAACATATTGATCCCATGAACAGGTAGCCCAAGATCAGACCGAGGGGACCACCGTTCTGGAGGGAGGTTGCCGTTCCGAGGAAGAGACCGGTGCCAATGACACCACCAATACTAAGCGAAGGTCAGCCGTGGTGCTGGAATGGTAAGCGTGAAGGTTTATGTACCTAATCATGGCGACATGACGATTCTTCAGCTTGCGGTGGAGGGCAGTGTGAACTTCGGGGGATGTTTGGCCCTCAACAGACCTGACATCGATATGGTCGCGGTAGGCAAGTCCCCGTTGGCTGCTACCTTGGTCGGAGGGCATGATGGAGAAAAGAGACAGCCAGTGTGAGAACGGGAAACCTATATAGAATTCGTTGGCAGAGGTACCTAGTAGCGCTGTCGGGTGCAGATAAGGCGGCTGGTGGCAGGATATGTGCCGTAACTTCTTGGACCAGTGCGGCGGAATCGGACTTCCTGGTCGAATAACCATGGCAACGACACAAGGGGCAGCGAGATGCGAAAGTGACGCGAGGCGAGTCGCTGATCTGAAGTCAGATAACGAGTGTCTTACTAGTACAACCCAAAAAGCAAGCTGCAAGCGAGCTCCAGACTGCTCCAAATTTAGACCACGAGATGATGGTGGTGGCGTGGTAAACTGTTAGATTCCCGTAGGGGGAACGAAACCGGCAAAGCGGACGACTTGGCGGGCGAGCACATCCAAACAATGAAGCGAGCGCAAGCAGGAACGGTCCCCTCCGTCTGTCAATACATCAGAAGAAGTAAAAAAAGACAAGATATGCACTTCAACGTACCAACGATGGGATTCGACGTGCGCACAGCGCAAGGCTTCGGTGCTAGTCATGCTCCAGGTTGGAGTACCGATCGACTCGGAAATAGATCATATCAGATGCTGTGTAGTTCAAGTTTTGACTTGCTCCACTGTGTCGCTGCGCAGTCAAATAAGGTCTAAGACCTGTGGGCCTGTGGTACATACCCACTTACATTCAGTTTGCGGTCACCACGACTCCGCGTCTACCTCGTCGCTGCCGCGATGTGGCCTCCGGGTTCTCATGGGTTTCTGGAATTTCTGGCGGTCAATCTCGGAGAAGTCGTCGTTCGAACGAACAAAGTAAACGGACATCTGAATCTGAAGCGGGAGTGTTAGTGAGCTGCTGCGATGGAGCGCTCAGGACAGCGTTGAAGCCGACCTCACGGACTCGGATGGCAAGTGGTTGTATTCGGAGTCGGACCGAATAGCCAGGGCCACGTGATAGCCCATGACGTCCGTTTCTCCGAGCACTGATCTGCGTGAGCACCAGTGGAATGTCGGTCGATAATCATAGACCACTTGGGCCGTCTCAGCAGGCAATGCCAAACGCTGTTCATCCCACCCCCGATTCTTCCAACAATACTTCGGACGAACCCGGGGATAAAGAAAAGACTGCCCAATCAAATGCTTTCGACGGTAGAAACAAGACTACAGAAACATTTCATGCTCCTGTCAAGGCATTCTTGCGTTCCGAAAACCTTCCACCCACGCTTCAGTGGATACCCGCGAATTGGACTTGGTCGAAATGGAAACCAGCGCTACGGAGTGCCTTGGCTGCTTGGATCTCTCTCTTGTTGTTTCTAATCCCAAAAACACTGAACGTGATGGGTCAGGCGAGTTCTTTTGCCCTTGTTTCCCTTTTGCTGGATCTGAGGAACTTTAGGCAGCTTTCCTGATCATAATCGGTAAACTCAAGGCAGCGTGCCGACGCAGATGTTGAGCTGATCAATTCATAGCCTCATTTCTTTCTCCTCCATGCGACCCATTCATCGCTGTGCTTCAACGGGAGCTTGGAATCTTAGTATTCGCAGCATCTGGCTGGGCGTTAGTAGCTCAACAACACTTGACGTGTGACTCAGCAACTGATTTTTTCTAGGTGGTCCTGTCTGGGCATATTGCTGGCCAACACTGCACGCTCTAATAAGGACCCGACTGCGTCTCTCGCAAATATCATCGCTGGCGAGTACATCGAACCAGCCGTAAGTAGCCCCGCAGACCGTCGTCAGGCTTACAGCTCACATGCAGAATTCTAGCCGACTGTCATACTGGCTGTATTTCTTTTCATTGGAAGCTGCTTTTTCCTGTATATCAAATCACGCACGGGTCCTGGGCCACTCGTTTTCGCATGTCTCTTCGGTTGTATCTGTGTCGGTGAGAAAATCGTTACTCGTTAGTCTTATACTAACTGACGGATGGTAATCTAGACATCTCGCTGACGACGGCTGTTTTGTTTCCTTACCCCTACTACCTGGTTCGTCAACCAATTGCGTGCTGATACACGATTGACACATTTTCAGATTGGACAAGTTATTGTCCTGCCGCTGACCTTCCATTCAGCAGTTGCTCTAATTTTATCTCTTTGTTTATTCCCAACTTCTGAATCAGCCGCATTCACTATCCGTCTACAAGATGTACTATCATCACTGGTCACTGCGATCAAGGAACACCGTCAGCGTTTACAGCAAGACGTTACTGCTTCCGACTTTTCTGCAACCCCCATCGTCGCAGCCGTCAACAATGCAGAAGGTGGACTTGCTCTTCTCTTATCTGCTGCCCATCTGAAGAAGTTCGACGTTATTTATTCCCGTTTCGCGCCTACGGATTACAGTCAACTTCATACTTTAGCAAGAAGGCTCATTGTCAAGGCACGCGGTATGAACATGTACTATACACTGATCGACCCTACGAGAGAGAGGTTTCCCATCACGCCTATCCCGTCTATCCCTGCGACACCTACATCCCCCTCCCCACCCCTTTCCCGACCTCCATCCCCAGACCGTGACCAACCACTCGAATCTTTGGATGGCGGGTTGAACAGGCAACCATACCACCATCGTTCCACTCCACAAGTACATCACACGGCAATCCATCATCGCAAACGACGGCACTCGCCGCATAGGCACACTGTTTCCCACCACCCTGCTCACTCTCACAGCTCGCTTCTTCATATCGCACTGTTTCGTGCTGCAAGAACGGAGACTGCCGTCGGGGTTTTTGAATCCCTCCACTATCTCAACCTAGAAGCAACTCACATGTCCCATCCGCACTCGGAGGCGCACATTACGAGGGCCAACGAGTTGCTGAGCAATAGCTCTCAGGACTTGCTCAAAATTTGTGAGCTCGGACTCCAGGGTGTATGCAATTGGCTCGGATCTGTCCGAGAGGACCGCTTCAATTTCTGGGTGAGCCGAGAGGACAAGGAACGCAATCGCATGAATAAGATCAAGAAATACAAAGACCTCCTTCGCGAGCTGTCGTTGAACCTGGACGAGTTTACGAACAAGAAAAGGTTCTTGTTGCGTTTCAATCGAACCTCCGAGTCGCGAACGCTCATGGTTATGATTCGCAAGGTTCACCGTCATCGATCCGTACCGAGCCATGTTTACGTCTGCAGATGACACGTCGACGGAGCATGAAGTCACACCTCATCGACATCTTTTTTACTGCTATGTTTATCAGTATCATTTGATGCGGTTTGCCGCGAACATCAAAGACGTGGTATGTGAAAGCATGACCATATTCGCATTTGAAGAAGGTTGATGTACGTTATTAGCTCAACGAAATAGTCCGGCTGGAAACTGAGCGAGAGACGCCGAAACTATGGTTCCCAAAGATGCCTTGGTTGAGGTCGACACATCGGGCGGCATGGGAGCCATCCGAGTTGGCGCAGAGAGATGATGACGAGAATCCTGGTACGTTTCCCTCGCTACCTGTGTGTAGAGCCCTGACGGAATCGATGGATTTTTAGATACTATCCCTGGTTTGGAGCCGACGCCGCTGACAGACCTTGGACAAGCGGCCCGTCGAGATCCTGATGCTCTACCACCCCGAAATGTGCTGGAGATCACTGCGAACTGGTTGTACTATAGAGCGAAAGGGATAGGAGGAGGAAATGCTCTTTTCGTTCTGAAAGCCGGCGTATTGACCAGTGAGACATTTTGCTTATGACCTCAGCCAGGAGGATTGGGATACTGACTTGACTGTAGTCATTCTATCGTTACCATCGTTCCTCGAGTCGTCCGCGGAATTCGCATACAGTGCGTGTGTTTATCATGTTGACTTCACACTGGCTCATCTCGGAATCCAGAAAATAAATTCGTCTGGGCTGTGTGAGTTTGCGTACTTGCATTGTGAGGTTTGGGTGACTCAAACCAGACAGCATAATGGGCCAGCTTACACTCTCTCGATTCCGTGGGGACACAACCTTTGGGCTCGTGACACGCATAGTCAGCACCTTCGTCGGAGTAATCATTGGCATGGTGATGTGGTTGGTGTTCCCTTGAGATTCGCGCGTCTACGTGACTTGATGACAGCGCATCAGGTATATATCGACGGGATCTGGTAAAGGAAATACCTTTGGCTTGGCGGCTGTCTGTTTTGTCTGTTTCCCGTTCTTTTTCTTCATCTGCCTCTATTGGCCTGTTCCCCCGATGATCAACTTGATCATATGGATCACGTCTGCTTTGGTACGTCGAACGGCTCTGCTGATCCGGTGTTCTTGAGGCCTGACTGGAAACTTAAAGATTTATGGATACTCGTACCAAGATACACATCTTGCTTCGTCATCCTCGCCAGGATACGGGTTCAACGTTGCCTGGGTAAACCCGTCTTTCAATTTGTTTATCACTATGTTCTTATGCCCTTGAACAGAGACGGTTTCTCCTTGTGACAATCGGCGTGGTGGCTGCTGGGTAAGGTTTTTCATAGTGACCATACCTCCGTGTTGAGTTTTTGTATAGCATATTCTCGTTCTTTCCCCCGTCGACGACGATTCGTCTGTATCAACGCAAGACTCTGGCCACTACCGCCACTGAAATCGGGTCTGTATACTGCTCCGTAATCTCATTTGGAAACACGAAGAAGGAGGGTGAGACAGCCGTCATCGTTCAACACCTCCTTGCTATCATGAGCAAATTGAAGAGGTCTATCGTGTTAAAACAAAATGTTGTGTATGAGGTTCGTCCGCAATACTTCCTTCATGCCGTGGTTTCCTAGACTCGTGTCTTGCAGTTCTCGCTCCGGGGTAAATGGCCTGCTGAGAGGTATCAACGAATTCTGGAGTTGCAGATGTGCGGTGTTTCTCTCCGGCCTGCGTCGTTCCGTTGCTCATGCACTTGCACAGCCAAATGTCGAATCTATTGTCCAATTTGACGTCGGTCCTAGAACAACTGGAGCCTGCATGGGCACGCGCGTTCTTGAAGCGAACGCGGTTGTCGGATGCGGACTTCCA
>JBBPOB010000759.1:0-13373 GCA_038091275.1 Tylopilus subfusipes | reverse complement strand
TTTCTGCTAGGAAGATATCCTCCCAAACTGGTCTAGGGAAGTCTACTGTGGCCAGGGTTATCAAAGAGATTCATCCAAGCAAGGAAAACATCAAATTAGGCCCTCCTTCCAAGCTTTCTCCTGCTGATAGAAGAAGAATTGTCTCTAGTATTACCTCTGGCAAGGTTGAAAATGCTGTCCAGGCAACCCATCTCATCAATTCTGCCCTCTCCTCTCCTGTGATACGATTTTCTGTTCTTTCTCGTCTTGCTTACACCATGTTCCTAATCATGGGAAGTTGTGTCCCACTTATGCTTACATCACCTTACCTTTTGTATTATAGATCCTCTTCTAGTAAGGGGATTCCCACGCCTCGACTCGAGTCACTTCGAGTTATCATTGTATGCTTCTTATTGGTCCACGTATCCCAAGTACCTGCACAGTCCGCAGTCGAGTACCTTCCCAGTCCACAGCAGAGCTGCTTTCCTCATTGGCTCTTTCTTATTGTATGACATCCACTTCTTTTATTTCTCATTGGCTCTTTCTTATCGTATGACGTCCACTTCTTTTATTTCTCATTCGCTCGTGACGTCGTACGACTTCTACGTTACTATTCTGGGGTTGGTCCGTGCGCCGGATCACAGGGTATATAAAGGGCAGTGCAATGGCTGTACTTCCCTAAGCTAGTTCTATGCAATTCCAGCGCATTGCTAGTGACCACTAGTGGGAACATTAGTGTGAATTCCTCTCAACAAGTCTCACTCTATAAGACTCGTCTATGCTTTTGAAGTAGACCTTGGTAGTGGTGGAACACTAGTTACGCTATCATGTATCAAAAGAACTAGCTTCTCCATTTTCCCCAGCTTTCACTGCTGAGGGACTACCCCTTGTTACCACGTTCCATCGGAGCATTCATGTTCCAGAATCCCCGTCGCCATCTCCACCTCCAACTGACACAACCCCCTGGGCAAACACTCCTCCCCTTCCCCCTCCTTCTTCCACTCCACGAAGAATCGTAGGACCATCCCAAACCCTTGACCCTAGAACTCAGTTCCTTCTCGACTGGGTTCACTTCGCCCCTACCAACAAAACTGCCGCCCTTCGATCAGCCCTTGTTGAAGACGAACGACAATTTGGACGAATCATCCCAACCAATGAACTCCCATCAAATTGTCCTCCTCATCCTCTTGCTCTACCTCCTCTGTCTGAAAGAACAAGTCCATCATATTGAACGGCATCTCCCATAAACATATCCCCTCCTCCTCCTCCCTCTCCTCAAAGAATCATGGCTGACGCACACGCTGCATGACCAACTGAATTGAAAGCAGGACTACCGGATGACTTTTCAGGCAAGTCATCTGACACTAACCAGTGGATCCTATCGCTCGAAGCATACTTTAACATGAATCCCGAATTGTACAACGATCCTGAAGTCAGGGGGATCGTCGCGCTCAACAAGATGAGCAAAGGAAGAGGCGCCACCTTCGCTGAAGGGTGGTACCAACGAATGGCAGACAACCCAGCAGAACCACGAACGTTCGCAGAAATCAAGAAGGACTTCTTGGCCACCTTCTACCCCTTGGATAGGAAAGCAGAAGCGAGGCGAGCGTTAGAAAGAATGATGCAGGACCGAAACCCAAGGAATCCGAACTCTTTCCAGAGTTACGTTTCAGACTTCAGAACAGAAGCAGCCAAATTTGGAGCAGAAGAAACCGACTCTACCATCCTCGAATATTTTGCCAGAGGACTCCTCCCCAGAATCGCCGAAATGATCCTCTCCATGGAAACTACTCCCACCACACTTAAAGGCTGGATCGAAGCCGCTAGCAAATTCCATGCTCAACTCCAGAGGATCAACGATATCAAAGTGGGAAAACTCACCTTCCAGAAAGCTCCCGCTGACCCCTTCGCTATGGAAGTCGATCGAACCTTCCTCTCTCTGAATGAAAGGCTGAAACGCATCAGAGAAAAACGGTGTTTCATATGCAACAAACAAGGTTGCAGTACTAGGAACCACCCTCGAAAGAACTCGTCTGCCCAGACCAAGGAAACTCCTCCCCCGCGCTCATGGAGGAACCCGGCTCGCAACTATGAAACGAAGCCCAAGAGCAAGCTAGGACTATTTGTGGCTGACCTTGAAAAGAAAGGAACAACCAAAGACGAAGTCCTCAATATCCTCGAACAGTACTACAATGAAGATGTAGGAATTGCCGAGGAACTAAAGGAGAAAGAAGAGAAAGAGGAGGCGAAGGGATTGGATTTTTGAAAGCAGAGAAGAAGAATGGAACGGCTTCCTCTCCTAGACTTAAACTCTCGACTGTAAATCGAACGGCACCAGATGCCCAAACAATAGAATTATCTATTCAGCTTTACAACAGCGAGACTTCAAAACTGATCCAAACCCGAGCCCTCATGGATAGCGGAGCAAGCAGAAATTTCATTGACAGAGATTTCGCAAAAAGAAACAACCTCTGCCTTATCAAACTACCCCAACCCATCATCGCCTACAATGTAGATGGAACTAAAAACCACTCTGGAATGATATGCCACAAGGTATCAATTATCTTACGGATTGCCGAAACCGAAGAACAAAGAGACCTACTTGTCTTAAATCTCGGTCGAGAAAACATTATCCTAGGAATGCCATGGCTAGTCGAAGCAAACCCCCTAGTAAACTGGACAACTAGAAAAGTAATTCTCAAATCCCGTCCTGTCCTCACCAGACCAAAACCCAGGAGAATCTCCATCGCAGACACACTTCTTGTGAGATATCTCCGAAAGGACCCTGATTAAGAAATCGTGCAGTGGTGGAAGGAGAGATATGGTCCTAACCAAACTACTCGAATCAGGAAAACAACAATCGCTATGGAAATCACCCAACACTTCGACGTCAAAGAAGTAAAACTTCCTCCCGAATATCAAAAATACTAAAAGGTGTTCGATGAACCTACTAAGGGAGAACTACCTCCGTCAAGAGAATTTGACCGTCAAATCGAGTTGACCGAAGGGTTCAAACCAAAGATAGCAAAAACCTATTCTCTCAACCCAAAAGAAGATGCTGCTTGCAAAGAGTTCATCAAGGAACATCTGGCTAGTGGGAAAATCAAACCATCGAAATCCCCCCAAGCCTCACCTTTCTTCTTTGTCGGAAAGAAAGATGGATCTCTTCGACCTTGCCAAGACTATCGATACTTGAACTCCTTTACCCGGAAGAATGCCTATCCTTTACCCAGGATCCCTGAACTTATCGATAAACTCAAGGGATCCTCTATCTTCACCAAATTCGACATACGATGGGGGTATAACAATATCCTCATCAAAGAAGAAGATTGATGGAAGGCGGCATTCATCACTCCCCATGGTCTTTTTGAACCAACAGTCATGTTCTTTGGATTATGTAACTCCCCTCCCACCTTTCAGGCCTATATGAACAGTGTCTTCGCGGACTTCATTGCAGAAGGATGGCTGATTGTCTATATGGATGACCTTCTCATCCATTCTGCTTCACAAGAAATTCATACTGAAAGAATGAAGAAGGTTCTCCAACGAATGGAGGAGCAACGACTCCATTTGAAACTCTCGAAATGTGCCTTCAACGTAAAAACGGTGGAATATCTTGGGATGATCGTGTCAGAAGGGAAGCTGGAAATGGACCCAGCAAAACTTGGAGCTGTCACCACTTGGGAACCTCCTAAGTCGGTCAAAGGAGTATGATTGTTTTTAGGATTTTGCAACTTCTATCGAAAGTTCATCCCTAACTTCTCAAATGTCACCCGTCCTCTTCACGATCTAACTAAGAAAATGCCTCTTGGGATTGGACTCCGGAATGTCAGAACGCCTTCAACTCGCTAAAAGCTGAGTTCGGAAAACGACCCGTCCTCACCCTACCCGATGTTGCCAAACCCTTTACCATTATGACCGACGCCTCTCTTACCACAACCGGAGGAGTACTCATGCAGAAAGATGTTAACGGAGACCTTCATCCCTGCGCTTATTTCTCTAAATCTCTATCTTCGGCAGAACAAAACTATGATACCTATGACAGAGAGTTACTGGCCATAATGCATGCCCTAGAAGAGTGGCGACACTACCTCCTCGGAACAGGACTACAGACTACCGTGCTCACCGATCACAAAAACCTGACATATTTCAGACACCCTCAGAAATTGACCAGGCGACAGGCCAGGTGGAACATGTTCCTCCAAGAGTACAACCTCTGCATTACCCATACTCCCGGAACACAAATGGGTCCAGCAGATGCCCTCTCCCGAAAGGATGACATCGATACTTCCTCTGACAACCAGGACATAACTCTCCTACCACCACACTACTTCGCACGCTCCCTTGACCTCGCAATTGCAGATAAGATTAGATCCTCCTCTCCCGCTGACCCCGTTGTCCAAAAAGCATTAGCCCAAATGTCTGAATCCCCTTCTCCCATTAATCGCTCCCAACCCTCCGATTGGCAGTATGAACAATCCTCCCTGTATTATAAAGGAAGGCTATACGTACCAGAAAACGCTTAACACGATCTTGTCAGACGAATCCACTACTCTCCTGCCGGGGGTCATGGTGGGATATTCCACATGGTTAACCTTCTCCAATGAGACTACTGGTGGCCCGGCCTAACCACTTTTGTTCGACAATTCATCCGAGGTTGCGCAATCTGCCAGGCGAATAAAGTCAACACCCATCCGACTATTCCTCCCTTATCCCCCGTTCGCTCCAATGCCACCCTTCCATTCAAACAAATTTCAGTTGACCTTATCACTGACCTTCCTCCCTCCAATGGAGCTGATGCTATCTTGGTCGTGGTCGACCAAGGCCTTAGTAAGGGGGCAGTATACTGTCCTTGTACCAAGGAAATATCAGCAGAAGGAGTAGCACAGCTATTCTTTTCAAAGGTTTTTCCTCAATTCGGCCTATACGACCGTGTTACATATAAGCGGCCTTTATAGTATAGGGAGTTTTGGTTATATTGCCAATCCGACAGGTGAGAGCAGTTAATGGGGGAAGGGGATTCCGACATCTGGGCCAATGCTTTCTGGACGATGGGATCTTCAGGGGAAGAGGAGTGAATCTTTTCAGCGATCACGAGGTCAAGTGATCGTGCAAAATAGTGGGGAGGTAAGAGGGTTACGTCTTGGTTGTCAGAGGAGGTGTCTACATTGTCTTTGCGGGATAAAGCATCCGCAGGACCCATTTGGGAACCGGGAGTGTGAGTGATGCAGAGGTCATATTCTTGGAGGAACATATTCCACCTGGCTTGTCACCTAGTTAGCTTTTGGGGATGTTTGAAATATGTTAGGTTTTTATGGTTGGTAAGAACGGTGGTTTGTAATCCTGTTCCAAGGAGGTAGTGTCGCCATTCTTCCAAGGCATGCATGATCACGAGTAACTCTCTGTCATAGATATCATAGTTTTGTTCAGCAGGCGACAGGGATTTTGAGAAATATGCACAGGAATGAAGGTCCCCGTTGATGTCCTTCTGCATGAGAACTCCTCCCGTTGTGGTGAGAGAAGTGTCAGTCATGACTGTAAATGGTTTGGCGACATCTGGTAAAGCAAGGACTGGTCGCTTCCCAAATTCTTTTTTTAATGAGGAGAAGGCATGCTGGCATTCTGGCGTCCAATCCCATGCTGTGTTCTTTTTGGTTAAATTGTGGAGTGGACGAGTGACAGTCGAAAAGTTAGGAATGAATTTTCGATGGAAATTGCAAAATCCTAGAAAGGATCATACTCCTTTGACTGATTTGGGAGGTTCCCAAGTAGTAACTGCTGCCAGTTTTGCTGGGTCCATTTCTAGTTTCCCCTCAGATACAATCATTCCTAAATATTCCACTGTACTGGCGTCGAAGGCACATTTCGATAGCTTCAGATGAAGTTCCTGTTCTTGCATGCATCGTAGGACTTTCTTCGTTCGTTTAGTATGAATATTTTGCAAGGAGGAATGAATAAGAAGATCATCCATATAGACAATCAACCATCCTTCACTGATGAAGTCAGCAAACACACTATTCATGTAGGCTTGGAATGTTGGTGGGGAGTTACACAGCCCAAAGAACATTACAGTCGGTTCAAAGAGACCATATGGGGTGATGAATGCTACCTTCCATCGGTCTTCTTCTTTTATGAGTATGTTGTTGTATCCCCATCATACGTCGAATTTGGTGAAGATGGAAGACCCTTTGAGTTTATCGATAAGTTCGGGAATTCTAGGTAATGGGTAGGCGTTGTTCCGGGTGAATGAATTCAGATATCGATAATCTTGGCAGGGTCGTAACGATCCATCCTTTTTTCCTACGAAGAAAAATGGTGTGGCTTGGAGGGATTTCAATGGTCTGATTTTTCTGCTAGCTAGGTGTTCTTTGATGAAATCCTTACAGGCAGCATCTTCTTTAGGATTTAATGGGTAGGCCTTTGCTATCTTTGGTTTGAAGTTGGTGGTAAGTTCAATTTGGTGGTCAAACTCTCTAGATGGTGGGAGTTTCCCTTCAATGGGTTCTTCAAAGATCTTTCGATATGCCAGGTATTCGGGGGGCAGTTTCACTTCCTTTATGTTGAAGTGCTGCGCTATTTCCATAGCGATGGTTGTTTTTCTGATTTGCACTATTGGTTTGAGCCCATATCTTTCTTTCCACCATTGGGTGATTTCTTGATTGGGATCTTTTTGAAGGTATCTGATAAGAAGGGTGTCGGTTACAGAGACTCTTCTTGATTTGGGTCTTGTAGGGATGGGGAGGGATTTGATGAGTACTTTTCTTGTTGCCCAGTTCACCAAGGGGTTGACTTCGATTAACCATGGCATGCCTAGGATTATGTTTTCTCGTCCGAGGTTTAGTACTAGCAAATCCCTTCTTTCTTCAGTTTCTGCGACACATAAAAGGATTGATACTTTGTGATGTATCATCCCAGAGTGGTTTTTTGTTCCATCTATGTTGTATGCGATGATGGGTTGGGGTAGTTTGATAAGGTGGAGTTTGTTTCTTTTTGTGAAATCTCTGTCAATAAAGTTTCCGCTAGCTCTGCTATCCATGAGGGCTCGGGTTTGGATCAGTTTTGAAGTCTCGCTGTTACACAATTGAATAGATAGTTCGATTGTTTGGGCATCAGAGCTTGTTCTTTTTACAGTCAAGAGTTTGTGTTTAGGAGAGGAAGCCGTTCCATTCTTCTTCTCCGCTTTCAAAAATCCAATCCTTTCACCTCTTCCTTCTCTTCTCCTTTCTCTTTAGTTTCTTCGGCAATTCCTACATCTTCATTGTAGTATTGTTCCAAAATACTGAGGACTTTGTCTTTGGTCTTTCCTTTATTTTCAAGGTCTGCCACAAATAGTCTTAGTTTGCTCTTGGGCTTTGTTTCAAAAGTGCAAGCCAGGTTCCTCCAAGGGCGTGGGGGAGGAGTTTCCTTGGTTTGGTCAGACATATTCTTTCGAGGATGGTTTCTAGTGCTACATCCTTGTTTGTAGCATATAAAGCATCATCTTTCTCTGATGCATTTCAACCTTTCGGTAGGGGAGAGGAAGGTTCAGTCAACTTCCATGGCGAAGGGGTCTTGACTAGCCTTCTGGAAAGTAAGCTTCCCAGCCTTGATATTGTTGATCCTCTGGAGTTGGGCATGGAATTTGCTAGTGGCTTCGATCCAAGCTTTAAGCGTAGTTGGAGTATTTTCCATGAAGAGAATCATTTTGGCAATTTTTGAAAGGAGTCCTCTGGTGAAATATTCGAGGACAGTTGAGTCATTTTCTTCGGCTCCAAATTTGGCTGCTTCAGTTCTGAAGTCTGAAACATAGCTCTGGAAGGAGGTTTGGTTTCTTGGGTTTCAGTCTTGCATCATTCATTCTAACGCTCGCCTCGCTTCTGCCTTCCTATCCAAGGGGTAGAAGGTGGCCAAGAAATCTTTCTTGATGTCTGTGAACGTTCATACTTCTCCGGGGTTGTCTGCCATTTGTTGGTACCATCCTTCAGCAAAGGTGGTACCTCTTCCTTTGCTCATCTTGTTGAGTGCGACGATCCCCCTGACTTCGGGATCGGCATATAGTTTGGGATTCATGTTAAAGTATGCTTCAAGAGATAGGATCGACCGGTTAGCATCAGATGACTTGCCCAAAAAGTCATCTGGTAGTCCTGCTTTCAATTCAGTTGGTCGAGCTGCATGTACATCTGCCATAATTCTTCGAAGAGGGGGAGATACGTTTATTGGGGAAGCTGTTCGATAAGAGGGGCTAGTTCTTTCAGATGGGGGAGGAAGAGCAAGAGAATGAGCAGGACAATTAGACGGAAGTTCTTCTGAGGGGATAATTTGTCTGAATTGTCTTTTGTCTTCAACGAGGGCTGATCTAAGGGTGGCAACTTCGTCTGTTGGGGCATATCTGACCCGATCGAGGAGGAACTGAGTTCTAGGGTCAAGGGTTTGGGATGGTCCCATGATTCTCTGTGAAGTGGAGGAAGGGGAAGGACTGGGTATGCGAGGGGTGCAATCAGTCGGAGGTGGGGATGGCGACGGAGATGTCAGGACACAGATGCTTCAATGAAACGTAGTGACAAGGGGTAGTCCCTCAGTGGTGTAAGCTGGGGAGAATGGAGAAGCTAGTTCTTTTGATACGCGTAAGCGTAACTAGTATCACCACTACCGAGCTCTACCTTCAAAGCGTAGAGGAGTCTTATAGAGTAAGACGAGTCGAGAAGTTCTCACTAATGAGTTCACTAGTGGTTTACTAGCAATGCGCTGGTATTGTGTAGAACTAGCTTAGGGAAGTACAGCCTTAGCACCACCCTTTATATACTCTGTGGTCCAGCGCACGGACCAACCTTAGAAAGGTAAAATAGAAGTCGTACGACATGACAAGCGAATGAGAAAGAAGAGAAGTAAGTGTCATATGATAAGAAAGAGCCAATAGCAAATGCAGCTCTGCTGCGGACTGTGAAGGTACTCGGCTGTGGACTGTGCTGGTACTCGAGATATGTGGACCAATGAGGAATGCTATAGTGATAGCTTAAGGTCATTCGAGCGAAGGCGTGGGAATCCCCTTACTAGAAGAGGATCTATAATACAAAAGGAAACTCTGAGGTAAGCATATGTGGGACGTGACTTCCCACGATTAGGAACAAGGCGTAAGATTAGAGAAAAAGAGAAAACCGTATCAGCCCTCCAATGAACCCATGTCTGAACCATCCAAGATCCTACAATGCAATACAGAGCCTTTTAATGCTATAACTGCACCATACACTATATGTGAGACTATTCTAAGAGATACTTTATCAAGAAGGGAACATGTACATAATTTCCCTAGGAATAACCCTCCATCATCACATCCCTGCACATATCTCAGGTCCATAATATGTCATTTGAGATATTGAGATCCAGAATAACATCAAGGGCAAGCAATGACAGCAAAGAGGTAATGAGTCAAGGTACAAATACTAGAATACCATTCCTAGTACATGGTAAGATTGGCCTAACAGTCCTGAAGTTGAATGCACTATATAAACTAGGTGATCACCACTATCACTCTCTAATGATCCTTGCACAATGTTATCTAAAATACTAGATGAATCATTAGCATTAATGAATGGTGAGATACTTGTCAACTCATGAGTCCTAAGTTCACTACTAATCTATTAGCTTAAATCCAAGATGGTAAGCACCACAGCACTCCCACAAGCAGCAGCACATCATGCTCATGTTGTCCCACAAAGGGGAAAGAAAAAGAGTGCACCATTAATTTGGATAATAGTAACTTATGGTGACCATGACATTACAGCCATTATTGACTCAGGTAGTGATGTCAATTTACTAAGGAAGGACATTTGAAAGCAATGCTTCACAGGAGTCCCAGCTAACACTAGCAAATCCATAGTATTGACTGATGCTAGTGGAGGAAAGACTACACTAACTGGGTATATAGAGGAACTGGAACTACAGATATGTGGGGTAGTGACTAATAGTGACTTTTGGCTAGCTGAGATAAGGCTTCCCATGATCCTATTGGGCCAGGAATGGTAGCACATGAACCTCATGTCCATTGAGGAACAATTGGATGAAATCTCTCTTACATACTAGCATGTAAATGGAGAAAATGACCTAACATTAGAGACCCTATTGCAGCCACACCAGGACACCAGTTTCACCTCTAAGCTGAGTGTCAAACCTGTGGGATTGCACCATAGGCATAGTGCCACCAGTTACTATATGAGTGTGATACTAGCTCCTATACTGTCAGATCCTGAGAGCAGATTGATCAAAAGTGACTCACCTAGCATCAACACTATTCATACTGTAGCTACTACCATCAATAGATATATGAGCTTAAAGGATGTATGTATTTAATAAACCAGTAATCAACTACAATGACTGGAAAACAATAAGTACTACTTTTTCATTACACAAGATCTACTCTATTGTATTCCAGCCTGATCTGGATATACTAACCCCCAGGGCCAAGATGCCAGAATGTTGAGAGTACTCTAATGTGTGTGTGGCAGCCTTGCCAACACAGCAATGCCCCATTTGGCAATTGCTCTATGGATTACCTTGTTTTGAACTCTGCACAATTTGCTTCAATTCAGCATGTTATTACTAATGTTAAAGATCCCCACTATCTTGCTTACATCATCTGTGTCAAATTACCTTCAGCTGACAGTCTGGAGGTAAAGTCTATTATGCTCTCTATGTTCCCTCTGCTAGCTGACACTTGGTTCATCACTTTGACTATTCCCTTCACCCTTTATAAATGAAAGAATTACCTAAACAACCCCTTCCCCTTCTTACACAACTATTATCAGCTTTATGAAGTGCAAGCTCATCTTCACACCCCCCAAATCCTTGACATTGCTCTCATCAACAAGAATAGAAGACAACTTTTCCTACCAGCTCCACCCTCACCCACCTTCATTCTTCAATGTGGCAATTAGGACCTAAAGTACAAGGTCTGGCACAAGAATGATTGCACTGATCATATCAATGACCTGGAGAAAGAGCACAAGACCTATCATAAGGCCAGCCAGAATGGCAAAAAAGGTATGTGGTACCACTCTAATTCTTTTTTTGAATCTAATAAACTAAATATGCATCTAGCTACTAAGCTAAATGGCTTTAACATTGCCACTTAGAGGCCTTATGATCCCCCATTCTCTAGGGAGATTTGGATTAAGAAACCTTACTTACCAGAGTTGCTACCACCCAGCCCATCCTCCCTCTCCCCCCTCTTCTCTATTTTTGAAAACAATAATAATAAAAAGTTGAAGTAGAGAAATTGATGGACACTAGCTTAATAAGTGACTGCAAATTGGATTACCAGCAACCACCCCCTTAGTACATGCCTTACACAACTCCAGGCACAGAACTACTTGTTATAGAGCACTTCTATGAACTGCCTTACAATCCCACCATGGCATGCACTGAAATGATCAGACTCACTGAAGAGCTGATAGTCTTCCTTGGCACAAAGGGGACAAGGAATCAGTGAACACAGGAAGAATGGGAAAACTCCAAAGTGAACAAGACTGGGGAATGCCAGTCGTTCATCTGGGCCTTTATATACTATTCTAAGGTTTACACATGTTGTAGGTAGATCTAAGATATCCTATGTCTTATCTACTGTGAGGAGAACATGTGTGTACTGCCCAGATAACTGGATCATACCCTAAAGGACAAAGGTGAGTCAGAATGTATATGAGGACAAACATGAGGAATACATGAGGGGATGATAAGGACATGAGGCAGAGATAGTGTATACATGAGGTTTCCATGAGGCAAATAAAGGAGTGACTAGCTATGACTCATTCCTAGTTGATCCCACTAGTCGTGACTCACTTTAAGTCAGTCTGACTAGGCATGACTCATTTGATTAGTCGTGACTCAGTAGTGATCACTAGGCGTGACTCATTTAATATCAGTCACGATCATTAGGGTTCGTATCCTAATGTCAGTCACGCTACTTACTTCGGAATAAAGTGTATGAAATGTGAAGTAACTACTAAGGATTAGAAGGAAATGTAACATGCACTACTACTATCTCCCATTTTGCCCCCATTAGCCTACTTGATGGAGTATTCAATACCTAAGACAACTTCTGATGTTATTTATTCAGAAATATGATGTATAGAAACTTTAGAGAAATCTCTAAGTTGATCAATTCCTCTAGACCCAATCTGACTAATGAGCTGGTGATAAAACAACTGTATCTACCAGATCAAATGATAGACAAGGCTATGTTATATCTAAAGAATGAGTAAGAAAACTTTAGTCAATTGGATTGCTGGTTGTTCTTCCTTATCCCAAGCAATAGTACTTATAGGGACTAGGGTTGGCTACTGTTCTAGCTAAGGGATCTAGTCTAATCTACCTACAAAAGTTAAGTTTGATGCTAATCTATATTTAACTAGCTTATATGAATGGCTTTCTGACTTGATTTGACTAGAAAGAAGAAGAGTATGTAAGCTGTTCTTGGCTTACTATGAAAGGCTGCCAGATGTGATAATATCTGACACTAAAGGTAATGGTCTGTCTATTGCTGTTGTGGTGTACAGATTTAGTTTACAATTCTTACTAGCTATTTCAACAATAGGCTTGGCCTAGAGTTTGCTGATTAATTGGCTAGTTGTCTCAGTGTGGGAAATTCCCTTGTAAGTCACTCAGTTCACACACAATAGGGTTTAGATAATAAAATCTTTATTGATTGAGTAGAGTGCTTGATTCAATATAAGATCAGTTTAGATACTAGATATTTCTAGACTTAATTTATCTAGGTTACAATTGCCTTTCTACTATAGTGGCTACCTAGTGACTTATTGATTATGTAATCAGGGATGCCTTTCTGATGAGAGAGGTTATATTTTCCTAATCTGGTAGTGGTTTTCTGCTTAAGTACTCACTACTATATATGTAAGAGCTATGTGATTGCTCTTATCTGAACTCTTTGTTTGAGTCTGATGTGAGGATTGATCTTTTTTAGATATGTACCTGAGGTGGGGATTCTGACTCTTGCATGGAAATCAGCCCTTCTTATATGCTATTTTACAGATGGCTGTGATGGTTTTTAAAACAATCTTCAAAATTTGAGTCCAATTTGCTATTGGAGGGTTCTGTAGTCTATTAATAGATATGGCTCATACTAACTCATGCAGGCTATGCATGGCTGTACTTCCATTCATGGTAACCAGGTTCTTACAGGGATTCAAGCACTTTGTCTAAGTTACAGTGGCTCAAATAAGTGTCCCAATGTTGGAGCATTTTGGAAAGACTTAACATTTGCAAAAGAACTAAAATATATCAGCTCTAACCCTTGCAGGGTCATAAATAGCCCTGACCCCTGCCCTGAAGATGAGCCCTTAGTCATGTGATTTGGTTGCCATGTGATTGAGATATAACCATTTCAAAATGACATGTCATTGGGA
>JBBPOB010000758.1:0-13383 GCA_038091275.1 Tylopilus subfusipes | reverse complement strand
CGTAGAGAGGTTCACAGAGGTATGTTTCTTTCACCAGCTAGGGGTCGCTTCCAACGGTCGTCGTCTAGGCCCGTGCGTACGAGATCGATGCCATGCAAAAGGCGATCAAGACAGCTAGGCATGTCCTCAGGATACCATGCAAACTGGTTTCTTGATGATGCTTGTTAGTGAAAGCTCGACACATCGTGCGTGGCAAACCCTGCCCCGACACCTTCGTCGTAGAGCAGCCAGTCACGACGTTCGACGCGTTCCTGTGCGCCTGCGAGAAAAGGCGCGGGCCGAGGTAAGTCCATCTGGACCTTTGGTACCGCATATATGCACCATCCTACAGATGGACGCCAATAGACGTCGACTCCTCGGTCGACCTAAGCGAGGCAAAGCGAATCAAATCACTCGGACAGAGGCTTTCTTGAAACGCCAGCGTAAGTTTCGTTACGTCCCGTCCCTCAGCAAATTGAACTCGCAAACCCGGCTCCAGGTAACAAGTTATGGCTCGAGACACATATTTGGCATGCAAAAAGGGCCAAGATGCAGAATGTGTGGGGATATCGACTTGTATGTTTTCTGCAACGCTTGGTCGTGCACCACTTGATGAATCCTCCCGTTAGGCTGTGACCCCTACCGAAAAGGCTTTCCGATCGTCGCACCGCGCATCGATGCATGGCTCTATCTTACACGACGCGTCTTATTATGCGACGATAGAACTCAAAGGGCCACAACTATTCCTTCAAGCATTGCTCGAACAATGTTGCGACCCTCAAGTCTCTGGAATGCAGCGGTTTGTAATCTGTATCTGACTCGTTTACCATTATTGACGCTCATTGTAGTTGTATGACGGGTGGCCGCGCCTGCGAGACTCATGCGTACAAGCACGCGAGTTATCCACTTGGTTTATTGGGTCCTGTGACGATCATATGGCGGCCATTGTCTTGTGAGGGTGACGCATTCCATACCCAGGAGCAATCTGGGAAAGGAAAGGGTAAGGGTAAGGGTAAGGGAAAGCAGACGGAAGATAGCTCATCACCTGAATCCAATAATGTCCTACGAGTCATCTGGCTCCGTTGTCATCCAGCTATCTTTGAGGATGTTTTCGAATCGGTGCAGAATTCGGCCTCGTACGTCCTTGAACAGAGCAACAAGAAAGACCCACAGGTGCATGCACAGATCGAGATCGCAGATCTCAGAGGGTATATCAACGCTTTCGAGATCATGGGACCCAAGTCGAGTCAGGTCATCAAAGGGGCTTTATCCCCTGCTGGAAGCGACGACAGAAAGGACGTGAAGAAGGTTTGGGGATTTTGACTGAACATGCGAATATGTCCCTGACGTTTTCGAACCTGCAGTATTGGAATTCTTTCACGGATCTACAGACTTCTGGCAGCATACCACGTGGAATGGTGATCGGACTCAAAGTTCTCGATCCGCGTCTGAAGTATGTATGACTAAGGGTTCGCGTAATGCGTCGTACTGAGATTTGGCCTGGCTTTTCTCAGGTTTCCTCCAAAGAATGCGAAACCCCATTTCCCTGATGTTACGCAACCTTCTCCCCAACAGTCCCCAGCGTTCTTCTATCCCACGGCTCTAACGGCACAGAGCAAGATCTGGGATGAGGAAGTGCGGGGATCTCTTAAGAAGCCGAAGTACAAGAAGAAGGACATCGACGGGAGGCGATCCAAGGTTCACCTCACTCTTCCGTTGTTTGTTCTGTCATATGTTCACACCACCGATTTGTAGAACCTAGTTCCAGGTACCCCGCTCGATCCTCTCCGTCAGGATGATCGAATTCCCATCCTTCTCATCCAGCGTTCTGTCGAACCATGTCTTGCTTCCTCTGGCTCTACATCACAATCCGACAATACGCAAGGCACCCACGGGTGGACGCTGTTGTTCCCTGCAGGCTGGGCGATGGCTTTCCTTTCTTCTCTCATGTACACGGGAACTCGATTTGCTGGCCAACGCGAACGCATGAAACAGTTCTTCGAAGCTGGCGTCGGTGGGTTCCCAAACGACTACCCAGGTGTCACTGCGTACGACGTCGTCACCAAAGAACGTGCTGAGCAAGAGAAAGCACGTTGGGAGCGAACCCCTCCTGCGAAGAAGCCAAACTATGACAAGTTGGGAACGAGGAGTCCCTGGCTGGCGGATTGGGGCGTCGTGCTCGGGTTGGAGAAACCTACTGCGGCGAAGACTTCGAGGAGTGAGCAACAAGGAGAGGAAGAGTTGGTAACGACACAACGGGAAAACCCCCCTGACCCGGACGCGATGCAGATAGATGGGGAAAGCTCCCCCGTCCGGCCCTGGCTTCTGCGAGGACCTCGCGTCGCAACGATGCTGTCCAACGCGTTCGTCACGCCAGCACAGTTTCTGGACGAAATCAACAAACTTCGAGCGAGGAACCACATGGAGTCTTTGGACGCGTCGTCGTCCGCCAAGGATCTGATGTGCTCGGCGCTCGTCATGGTGCGCACGAAGGTGGTACGGAGAGGTGCGCCTGGCGACATGGCGCACATCTACAAGATGGATGACCCCGAGGCACGTCGATGGATCAAGGCGTTCGAGAAACAGAGTAATTCGAGCGAAGCAGACGAGCACGAGGTAGGATACCCTCTTCGCTTCTTGGCGCGCGGGGTCGGTAATACCCTCTTTCGTGTTTGTGTGGTTTCTAGCTCGGAGAGATCAAGCCTGCGCAGTCGGACGTCATCGGATACGTCACGACGGGGGACGTCTCGCTATCTCGTGGCCAAGGGTTCGCGATCGGTGCGATTCCGGTCGTACAATACTTTGCGTTGCGCAAGCAGGCCCTGAGGTACGTACACGCGTTTATTTTCGGTGTGGATTTACTTAGGTGGGTTGGGTTATTGATAGACTTGGGCGGCCGGCTGTATTGGTGAAGATTAGGGATCGGGACGGTACAACGTGCCGTGCGGCGTACTTGGAGCTTTTGGACGCGTAGGCCAGGTGTGGGATGGGTACACTACATTTGCCCCACTTGGCGACGTTAGGCTACTTAGTCGAATCTAATCCAGGGTACATAAGTGTTGGAATTATTCCGAATATGGTATTTACTGCTTACATAAGCTACACCTTACATTGTATGGTAGTTACCTAAGAGCTAGTTTGGTATGATGCAAAAATTGAATTCTTTCTGATTGCTCATGTTTGGTGTGCTACAAATCACTCAGCTTGTCCTCTGATTAGTATGGTTGGAGACTGAAACACACTGAACTCTATCCTCCCCCCACTGGCTCTATAAGCAGCTTCCAAGCTGATCCTTATCTGCATTGAGCAGAAATTCAACATAGACTCCTTCACCAACAATTTCTCACTATCTCAACACAACTTCAAACTGTATCAAACACAATGGCAACAGCAACTGCTACAGAAAATTTGATGTTGTCATCATTGCATGCCAGGTGGACTGCAGCAGAGGTCACTGCTGTCAGGACCTCAAGACTGGCAACTTGAAGAGAGCTACAATGGATGCAAGTGATGGATAATCTTGAAACTGAGGATCATACATGAAGAGTCTGGACTACTTATACTTGTGTGATATCTGTAAAGTATTGTATGACAAAAGCAAGACAACATATCATGTGAATGTGGAGAGACAAAGAGTGAGATAGGATGGTCAATGTGAGGGTCCAAGTTGTGAGACAATCAGCACAAACAAGGGGTTCTGATCAGTGGTTCTGACATCACCCCCCTCTTAAAGCCAAGACTCTGGGTGAGGCAGGATCTTGAACAGGTGGTCAGGGAGTCAATTGAGACATGCATGGAACTCTAGGAAGTTGATGGTTTGGAAAATGCCAGACAGTGCAGGTATGGGAGTGTCAAGACATATGGAGCATGTATATGGGGTGTTGAAGTCAGCAAAGCAGACTTTCATTGTCTTCTTGGATCATGGAGCTGTAGGGTGTTTATGATGGAAGTCCTTGATCACCTCTCATGCGTTATTGAGTTCAGTGTCCTGCTTCCACTCATTTTCGTCTTATGGGAATCCCTTCCAAGTGACAAGATACTCAATGTGTCCATGTCATTCCCTGGAATCAAGAATCATCTTGATCTCCTGTTCTTCTTGGCCATGAATATTATCAGGAGGGGGTGGGGGAGGAACTTTTTGAGAGGGGAATTTGCCTGGAGTGTAGGGGTGAAGTAGACACTCATTGAAGACAGGGTAAATTGACTTCCATCCCATTGTGAGCCTGAGGCAGTATGCAGAATTCCCCACTTTTTTCTCCACATGGAAAGGACCATATCACTTATTGTCCAGCTTCTTTGATGGGCGGTCCATTCAGATGTTTGTCGCCTCCAACAGTACTAGATCCCCCTTCTTGTACTCCCATGGTGCTTGAGATCTGCAGTCATGGAAATGCTTCATATCCACCTGGGTGTGTTTGAGGGTCATTTGCACTGTTTCCTGATGCTTCTTCATCACCTCTACAAAGTCCTCTGCCTTGGGATTCCACACTTCCTTCTGTCCATTGTGTCCGATCTAAGGGGTTAACCCATAGTTTAACATGAATGGGGAGTGTTTGATGCCAGCATGTGTTGTCTGATTGTGGATGAATTCAGTGAGTGCAAGCCACTTGCTCCAGTCCATCTGATGATGGTTTGTGTATATTTGAAGATACTGTTTCACCTCTTTGTTGTACCTCTCTGTAAAACCATTCATTTGGGGGTGATATGCTGTGGATGGGTTCGTCTCAATCTGGAGTCGTTTGTAGATGTCTTCCATAAAGGATGACACAAGCTGTGGTCCGCAATCCAATACAACCTTTCTGGGAGTGCCATGAAGTTTGAAGACATGGTCACAGAAGATCTTTGCAATGCTGGAAGCACTGATGTCAGTAGTGATGGGAAAGAGGTGTATTATTTTAGTGAAGGCATCCATGACCGTGAGGATGGCATTCTTCCCATGCAACTCTGGAAGTGGGCCAATGATGTCAACTCCAATGATCTCCCAGGGTGCATTGGGAACCTCTTGTGGATTGAGTAGTGTTTTCAATGATTCAGTGTGAGGTTTGATCTTCTGACATTTGTTGCACCCTTAGACATATTGGGTCACATTGCATTTCAAGCTTGGCCAGTAGTGTTTTTCTGCAATGAGGTCCTTAATTTGATGTATTCCAGGGTGTCCAGTGAGAGGATGGTCATGGTGAGAGATGATGATCCATTCTTGAAACCTTTTGTCCTTTGACATGTACATCCAATCTCCCCAGTAAATCCATCCATCCTTCTTGGTCCATTCACCTCTTTTTTGTTTCAACCCTTTTCTAATAAATCCTTCTACCTTATACTGCAGCTTGTCAATTTCCTGTTTGATTGTGAGGTTTCCTTGTTTTTCAGCATTCTGATCATCACCCAACAATACCTGCAAGACAAAATATCTCTCTGGTAGCAGTACCACCTGTTTGTTATCATTTTCCACCCCCTTCTCAAAGTCAGCCCTCTGGGACAGTGGATCAGCTGGGTTGGTTTTTCCTAATGGTGCATAAAGGTGAAATGGTACTCCTGAAGGTCTTGATTCCAGCAAGCTTGTCAATATGATAAATCCTGTGGTTTTTGAAAAAATTCCAGATTTTTATGGTTGGTGAGAATTTTAAATGGCTGCTTCACATCAAGGAGGTGGTGTTGCCATTCCTTCAGTGCAAACATGATAGTGGTGAGTTTGAGGTCGGTCGCATGATAGTTGTGCTCAGAATCAGATAGGGATTTGGAGATGAAGGCAATGGGATACCACCATCCCTTCTGTTCCTGTGTGATTACTGCACCAAGCTTGACCCCAGAGCCATTAGTTTCAAGTTGGAAGCATCTATTGTCCATAGGCATAGTGAGGGCAGGGGTGGTTGTGATTGCATGTTTCAGGATTTGGAAGGATGCTGCACATTTGTCTGTCCACTCAAACTTGTGCTTTTCAGATGTCAAATTGTTGGGTGGTTGAGCGAGAGCAGCAAGGTTCTTTATGAACCAATGGTAGAAGTCGAGGAACCCAAGGAAGCTGTGCAGCTGTTTCTTTGTCATGGGAACTGGCCACTCTGTCACTCCTTTGACCTTGTTAGGGTCCATCTGCACAGTTTGATGTGACATGAGAAGCCTGAGGTACTCCATCTCCAATTGCTCAAATTCACACTTGGTATGTTTCAGGGATAACTTGTTCTCTTGAAGTATTTGCAGTACCTCTTGGACTATCTTTCGATGTTCACCAAGAGCAGATGTGAATATCATGATGTCATCCATGTAGATCACAACTTTCCCATGATTGATCAGATCATGGAAAAGATGGTTTATCATAGTCTGAAAGGTGGCAGGGGAGTTGGTCAAACCAAAGAACATGATGAGGGGTTTGAAGAGACCACAGTTCATTTGAAAGGCAGCCTTCCATTCATCACCCTCTTTCATGCACACATTATTATACCCCCAGCAAACATCAAGCTTTGTGAAGTACTTTGCACTCTTAAGTTTATCAATGAGTTCAGATATAAGCAGCAAGGGATACTGATTCTTCATGGTGATGGCATTGAGCTTGTGATAGTCCTGCACTGGTTGCAGCTTTCCATCCTTCTTCTTGATGAAAAAGAATGCAGATGTGTATGGAGACTTGGAGGGGTGGATGTGTCCAGACTGAAGGTTCACCTCCAAAAAGGCATCCAACTCCTGCTGCTTGCTGACTGTGAGGTTGTACATCTTGCAGTCAACAGTATGATCTCCAGGCAGCAATTTGATGGGATGATCCCAGGGGTGATGTGAAGGCAGCTCATTAAAGGTCTCTTTCGCAAACACATCTTTGAACTCATGGTAGGCCTCTGGAACCGCTTCTTTGAATGTCTTGGCTTGTTTTTCCTGATTGGCCAAGATAGCCAGCTCAGTCACAGTGCCGCAGAGGTGATGAGCAGTTTGAGTCCCAGACTTGACTAGCATAGACTCCACTCTAAGTCTTTGAAGTTGAAGACAAGGCGGTAGGTCCTACAAAGATTTAGATCGCCTGCTCAGGGGTAAAGTGCTCAAAAGGACAGTCATTGATGATGTGGCCAGTGGTACTACAACCTGCACAATGTCATTGAGGACATGCTCTGTTGGTATGCCCCCATAAGCTACAAAAACCACATTAGGAGGTAAGGCAAAGACATTGAGGATGTCCCAGTGCAGAGATGAGGCAGTTGGGACAGATGTATTTGGGGCAGTTCTCTCAATAGTGACCAAGATGGTGGCAATGAAAACATTCAGTAAGAATGGATGTGGGGCAGTTTGGTACTGCATTTGGAAGGACGCAAGTTGGGGAAGCCAAGACGGTGTGGTTGCCAACCATGATGTGAAAGGACTGGGTGTGAGCACGAGTGACAGGATTGAATCTGAATTCTTCAAGTTCTATAGTGGTCTCATCCAACACCATGGATAGTGGTGGTGAGGAGAGAGGTGTGGAGAGGCAAGAGGTGAGCATAGTGGTAGATGGAGGAGGAACTGGTATAGTGGTTTCAGGGACATCAAGGTTGAGAGCTTCTAAATAGCAATCTCGTTCTGCTTGAGACATCATCATGTAGATTTGTCAGAACTGAGGGTAAATAATGTTCAGAGGAAGGGAGGCAATGAAGACATGGAATCCCAAGATGTGGAGGAGGGATAGGATGCATCCATGTAAAGCAGAAATAGACATGCATAGTGGGATCGCAAATTCAGCTGGGAGGTTTCAAGGAGCAGATTCATTATGAAGACATTGGATCTGAGCTATGTCATGGAAGAGGCATACTAGTTCCTGACAGGTGACATCTTCAGTGTATAATGGGAGGTCTTCAACTGCATGGAGAAGGTAGGGTTCTGCAAGGATGATGGCATAAAGTAAACGGACATAATAAATTGGTAAAAATGTAGGCTGAACAGATCTGGAATGTAAGGGAGAGGAAGAAGGTAAAGACAGCGAGGAGGAGGAAATAGAGGAGGATAAGAACGACATGTTGGCAAATTTCGAGTTTGATGAGGAATATGCACTGGGAGGTACTTCATATAGAGACTCAACGTCCAGAGCAAGTTCCTAGAGATCAAAGGTGATAGGCTTTTTTATAAGTGGAAATGATTGTCTTGGCATGTTTCAGGTTGGTTTTGGGTTCCCACATATTTTCTGATGCCGAGTATCCTTTCCATGTGATAAGGTACTTGTGGTGTCTGGCTATGCTTCAGTGAGTTACAATTTTATCAACTTTGTATTCTTCTTCAGCATAAATTATGTCAGGGTGGAGATGGGAAATTGGGACCATGTGTTGACATTTCATGATAAGGAGATAAGAGTGTGGTGTGGAAGGCATTGTGGATTTTCTATGTGGGTGAAAGATGGAGTTCATAGACAAGTGGAGATAGAACTGAACTCTAGTGATTTTGAAAGGACCAAATCATTTGGGCATCAATTTCCTGGAAGGGTAATGGAGATGGAGATTAGTTGTCTCTAACCACACCTTTGTTCTGACTTTCCAGGAAGGGAAAATTCTAGAAGAGCGGTTGGTCATGATCTGACGAGCAGATTCATGTGCTGCCAAGACTTCTTTTCATGCTTCTTCAAGGGAAGGGAGATGTTGTTCTAGAACAGGAATGAAGGTTTTCCTGAGGGGTGGATAAGATCTAGGTTCATATCTGAGAAGAAGTGAGAATGGTGATTTCTTGGTGAAACTATGGGGAACGGAATTATGTATGGTGGAACTCAGCAGTGGATAGGAAATCAACCCATTTCTGAGCATTGTTACTGCAGAAGATTTGGAAGTAGGTTTCTATCTCCTGATTGGTTCTTTTGGTTTGTCCATCCGTTTAGGGGTGATAGGCAGTGGACAGTCAAACATTGTATTGGAGAAGACATGCTAGTTCCCTAGCAAAGGCAGATGCAAACTGAGGGCCTCTGTCAGATATAATGGAGTCATGTAGACTGAACTGTTTGAACACGTTCTGGAAAAACAATTTTGCTACTTCTGCAGCATCAATTGTTTTAGTGCAAGGGATGAGAATTACCCTCTTCATAAGGCCATGGTTGACCATGACCATTAATGAATCAAACTGCTGGATCGGTGGGAGATCTGTGACAAGGTCAACGGAGATCTGTTTGAATGGAAGAGATACAGATGATGGGATGGGTGAAAGTGGTGGGTGGGTCAGATGAGTGTTGACCTTATTCTGTTGGCATACAGTGCAACCAGAGATATAATTATTAATGAAGGTGGATAATTCTGGCCACCAAAAGTCACATTCAAGGATTGTCTTTGTGTGAAACTGTTCTGCATGACCAGAAGATGGAGAATTATGGATTGATTGGACGAGGGAATGTTGTGTGGATGGTGGGATATAGAGATGTTGTTTGAAATAAAGGTGTCCATTATTGAAAGACCAGTCCTGTAGAGAGGAATGAGGGAAGAGCGGTGTGTTTTTTTGTAGACTTTGGATGGTGCGAAGAATGAGGGGGTCTGAGGAGGAAGAGGAGGTGATGTGATGGGCAAGGGAGATATCAAGGGCATTGATGATGACAGGATCAGGACAGATAGTGATATCTATGTTATCATTGGTGGTGTTGATGAAATCTCAACATGAAAGAGCATCCACAGGAGCCATTCAAGTTCTGGGGGAAATGCTCCATTGAATGTTGAAGTCCTGTAACCATAAGGACCAGCAAGCTTGTCAGCAAGATAGTTTATGAGGATCTTTATGTAGGACAGGTTTTTGTGATTGGTGACTATGGTAATAGGGTGAGAAGTGCTGACTAGGTATTGGCACCATTTGGTGAGGGCATGAATGACCGCGAGGAGTTCTCTGTTGTAGATATCATAGTTACTTTCAGCGGAGGCAAATGTCTTAGAGGAATATGTGCAAGGATGTAGGTCACCATTGGTGTCATGTTGCATAAGGACTGCTCTAGCTGCAAGGAGAGAGGCATTGGTCATAATGGTGAATGGCTTAGTGACATTGGGGATACTAAGATCAGGTGCAGAGGAGAAGATGGACTTAAGTTTGTTGAATGCACATTGTTGGAGAGGGGTCCAGACCCACAGTTCATTCTTTTGCATGAGGAGGTTGAGTGGTGCAACAATATCGGAGAAGTTGGGAATGAACTTTTGGTAAAAGTTGGTGAATCCTGTGAATGATCGAATGGCTTTCACAGAGGTGGGGGGGTTTCCACTCTTTAATTGCAGTAAGTTTCCCAGTATCCATCTTGATTTTACCCCATCTGACAATCATTCCCAAAAACTCCATTTTTGGGGTGTTGAATATGCATTTAGAGAGCTTAAGCGTGAGGTTGTGTTCGTGAAGTCTGGTGAGAACTCAACAAGTTTGTTTGTGGTGAAGGGGTAGGTCATCTTTGGTGTGGATGCCCAGATCATCCATATAGATACAGAGCCATCGTTCAGCTATCATGTCAGCAAAGATGTGGTTCATAAATGCTTGGAACATAGAAGGGGCATTGCAGAATCTGAAAAACATGACAGTTGGTTTGAAGAGTCCCAGTGGGGTAATGAATGTGGCTTTCCATTGGTCATCTTCCTTGATGTGGATATTGTTGTATCCCCACTGGATGTTGAACTTGGTGAACAAGGTGGAATCTTTCATCTCATCAATGAGTTCAGAGATGATGGGTAAAGAGTAGGGATTGTGGATGGTGTGGGAGTTTAGATATTGATAGTCTTGACACGGATGTAGTGAGCCGTCTTTCTTAGGAACAAAGAAGAACAGGAATGCTCGTGGTGGTTTGGATGGTACAATATGTCCAGTCTTCAGGTGTTCTTGGACAAAGACTTGGCAAGCCTCGGTTTCAGTGGGGTTGAGAGGGTATATCTTGGCTACTTTCGGGGTGAAGGATGGGAGCAACTCAATACTATGATCATAGATGTGATGAGGGGGTAGTTTGGAATGTGTCACTTCCGAGAAGATGTCTGTGAAGTCTGTGCGCCATGGCGGAAGTGTCTGCTTTTTTATGCCCTCTGTCTGAGTGATCTGGGTGGATATCATAAGTTTGGTGACAGATTCCTCTTTAAGCCATGCTTTCCATTTCTTCAATTGGTCAGAGATCTTTCAACTAGCATCCATTCCTAACCAATGTAGGAGGTATCTCTGAGGGAGGTACTCACTAGAAGATGCTGCATCCTCAGAGATGGGTTGGGGGATCTTGAGGATTTGAGTAAGCCAGTTGATGTTTGGGTTCCATTTCTTAAGCCAAGGCATGTCAAGAATGACCTGTCATCATCCCAGGTTCAGTAAGGGTAGGAGAGAATGTGGTTTCTATGGTGGTCCTCCAATAGATACTGCCTTTAGAGTTGACTGTCCCATCTACGTTGTAAGCTTGGATGGGTTTAGGCATTCTTCGTAATGGTAGGTTGGCAATGGAGAGGAAGTTGACATCAATGAAGTTTCTGGTGGCTCCACAGTCAATAAGTGTGGTAGTATCAACGATTTTTGTGCCCAGTTTCAGTTTAATTGGAATATGAAGAGTTCTTTTATTTTTCTGGCCTACTAGTACATGGGCAAAGATATGAGAAGATAACATTGATCTAGCTTCTCATTTCAAAAATCCTGGGTTTCAGATGTGAGCACAACAGACACTTCCTCTGTTGGCTCTTCATAGCATAGTTTCAAGGTTTGGAGGACTTCATCCTCAGACTTTCCTTAGGTTCTCAGGGATTGGAGATACATCTTTATGACAGTTGGTTTGAGGGTGGAGGTGGACGAAGAAGGCTGTGGGGTAGGGGTCTCTACTGCTCTAACCTTTTGAGCAGGGTGAGGGTTATGAGGGATAATAGCTGGATTGTGAGGGGGGGAAATAGTGCAACACTGAGTGGCATTGTGTCCGGGTTGTCAACACTTAAAGCATTGTCCTTCACAAATGCATTTAGCTCGTTCTGTGGGGGTGAGTTTGGTCAATGTGACTGCGTCAATGTCCATGATGTTAGGGTCTCTGGTTTGATGGGAAGGGCCAGGGAAAAAGGGAACATGTTTCCCTCCCTTGAGTGCAAGTATGCACATCCTCTGAGTGTGGAATGTCTTAGCAGCTTTGATCCATTCCGTGATAGTGGTGGGAATGGTGGACATGAATAGGATTAGGATCATGATTTTCTGATCTATTCCTAGGGAGAACTGATCAATAAGGGAGGTGTCATCAGTGATTCCAGCTTTGGCAGCAAGGTTCTGGAAATCTGTGATATATTTCTGGAACCCATTGTCATAGGTTCTGTTGGTATTTTTGAATGACTTCTGCACTAGTTTGTGTAGATCAAGACAGGTGGTGGCTTTGACATCATATGGGTAGAATGTGGTCTTGAAGTTGGTGGTGAGTTTGTCAAAGGTTTTCTCATTGGTGGGGGTAGTGGCATTTGCCATTTTGTCATACCACATCTCAGAGAAAGAGACTTCTCATCCCTTACTTGTCTTGTTTAATGTGGTTATGACCTTCATATCATTGGCAGTGTATAGCTGGGCATTGATGATGAAGTAGGCTTTCATGGCCTTGATCCATCTCATAGCATTGCTGAGTTCTCCAGAAAAGTCAGTGGGAAGGGCTGCCTTTAATTCAGCAGGTTTGGTGGACATATCTGGAGTGGAAGCTTGGGATGATGGTTGCAATGGAGGTTGGGATGGGGGTGCATTGGTTCTAAGTAACTGTGCAGTGGGGTGCTGGGGTGTGGATTCTAGTGTTGACACTAAGGGACTGAAAAGACTCTGGGGTATTCATGATCTGGGAGCTGGTGGAGTGAGTGTGGACAAGGGTTCCTCGTCAGAGTTGCTAGGTGCTTGATACCCTCTGGGGTTTCTGGATGTAATGGTGACAGAGGTATCCTGCTCCTAGATAGGAGGGATATGGTTTACACTTGATCTTATGTTACACTAGTTGTTTGTCTTTGGACAAACACTTGAAGGTTTACTCACTTGTCTCAAGGGAGGTACTCATGAAGAGACACAGTGTCCTCAAGAACAAAATCACTAGATCAAGGTTATGGTTGCATGGACCAACTGGATCAAAGGTTCTGGTCAAACAGACCAGCAAGGTTATGGACTGAGTTGAGAGTTCTAGTTGAACAGACTAGGACACAAGATGACTGCATACAATTCAGAAGATCAAGTGTAAGGAGATTACACAGTAATCAACTGGTATTTATAGTGTGAGACGAAGAGGGACATGTAAGTGAAAAACAATGAAGTACATCAGAGAACAATCAGACTGTGAGTAATCAGGATGACATAGTCAGTGCAAGAGAGCTGACTAGAGGAGAAAGAGTCCAATGCAAGTGTACAGTGGCTCAAATAAGTGTCCCAATGTTGGAGCATTTTGGAAAGACTTAACATTTGCAAAAGAACTAAAATGTATCAGCTCTAACCCTTGCAGGGTCATAAATAGCCCTGACCCATGCCCTAAAGATGAGCCCT
>JBBPOB010000757.1:0-13389 GCA_038091275.1 Tylopilus subfusipes | reverse complement strand
GATAATATCAAGAGGCACTTTGTGTGAGAGTTAGTTATCAAATGTGGAGGGGAGAAGTGTGGGAAAGTTCGCTTAAGGTTCACTCAGTTCACACTCAATAGGGCTTAGTAATAAACCTCTTTATTGGGAAACTGGAGTGCTGATTTGTGCTAGTGTGCGTTAACAGTTACTAGATATTCCTAGATTAGATTTATCTAGGTTACAATTGCCTTTCTGCTGGAGTGGCTATCCAGTAAGTGTAGCTTATATAATCAGGTAAGTGCCTGATTAGTAAGCCTTCCTCTTTAGTACTAGCTTTCTGCTTTAGTGCTAGGCCAAAGATGGGGAATAGCGTACACAAGGTTGGACTAGTATAAGTGTTATTATCTAATCCTTTGTGAAGATCTAATCTCTGCTCTGAGGGGGGATCAGATCCTATCTTATCTGTGCATCAGCCCTCCTTTTATGCTACTTTACAGGAGGCTGTGTAGGCATGGGAATCACAGAGGCAATGCATGAGCTAATAATGCCATTCATTGATGGTGGAAATGGTTCTCATGTCAACATTGACAGGCATAGCCTTAGTGGGCTATGCTAGGCAGTGCTCAGGGTCATCAATGCATAGCTCTGATGGGGCTGTGTATAACCTTGGACTTGAGATCTAAACCTTAGATTTAATCTGACTCTTTTTGGGCCAAGACAAATCTGGTCTTATTAAGGGTCCATAGGAATGATATGTACTTATTTGTCCAATGCCATGTCTGAGTGGCAATTATGGCAGCACTCTAAGTAAGGCAATGGTCATGTGCTTTAGTGGCTATACAGTCAGGTGACCTGAGAGCATGTGATCTGGGCCTACTACATGAAATTTGCTAGTCTAATTAGCGATCATAATACTAGTAGTCGTTCTGGAGTGGTTCTCAGAGATTTGTGAATATCTCAGGAATGGATGATGGTGATCAAATGAAACTTGGAGGGATGATAGCATATGGTATTGGCTATTTATAGCCAGAAGGACTTGGTCATAGGATATGTACATGACTCAGCACGTTATGATTTTTGTGCAGGTCATCATACCAGTTCCATTAGCCTCTCACACTCCAGTCAATTCAACCAATCTGTCTACTAACCTCCACCAGAATCTGGTCCCTGCAATGGCTCAACCACAACCTGTTCTCATGCCCCTACACAGCACTCCAAACACTCCAAAGTTCAATGGTAAAATGCCATCCCAGCTCCCTCACTACTTAGAGGACATCAACCTCCTTAGTGGCCAAGCGGCTCTTGACGATGCTGGAAAAATTAAAGCAGCTCTCTGGTACACCAACCTCAACAAAGCCAAAGTCTGGAAGACACTCCCACAGGCAACCGCTAACCCTGCAGAGTGGGATGTGTTTGTAACAGCAGTAAAAAAGCTGTATCTGGGTTGTGAAGGTACTAATCGGTACTGCTGTGCTGATATCCAGTACCTCGTAGAGGACTACAGGAACAAACAAATGTGTAACCAGGATGACCTGGGCAAGTATACCAGGAAGTTCACAAAAGTATCTGCTGTCCTAATCACTAACCAAAAGCTCTCCGAGATGGAGTGCAATATGATTTTCCTTGCAGGTTTCCCATCAACAATCCAAGAATGGATTTGTCATAGGTTAGTGATCGTAAAACCGGATTTACATCTGAATGACCCCTATCTGATGGAAGACATTGTTACCACAGCAAAGTTCCTACTGACTGGCTTCACCCTTCGTTCATCAATCACAACATTCGACATTCTCCCTCAATCTCAACAGTCATATCAGCCTCATCAAGGGGCCAGCTCTTCCAGCATTCTGATTCCGCCCTTCAATCCAGCTCTGATGGTTAAAACAGAGTCTAACATGGCATCCCATTCCAACCCCCTTTGCTGATTCTGCGCAGGACCCAGACACTTTACCCATTTGTGTGCCATATACATTGAATATCTGAATGCCAGGAAAGTGGTTCAGGGAGCAGATGGCAGATTGTATATGCTGGATGGATCCGAGATACCGCGAGTACCAGGAGGCCGATGTCTAAAGGATGCCATTGACCACATGCTGACTACAAGACCATCCACCTCAGCTGCAACATTGACATCTACTGGATTCATGAGGGAAGCCCCTCCCCATCTTACTGCTGGTATCTTGTCCGCAACATACCCAGATACCCCCACAATCCTGGACATCAACCCATCCACCTTCATGGTCACGGAATTGGAAAGGGAAAATACTGACATATCTGTTGCCACTAACCCTGATTTCCAGCCCTACATCACCCAAGCTTGGGCCAGCTTCCAAGCAGACAAGATGTCCAAGGACAAGGGCAAGCACCCTATATTCGATGGTGTTCAAGTTTCACCTCGTAAGAAACCAAATCCAAGATCTGCTACGATAACCAAGGAAATTCTTTCACTGGAGTTGCAACAAGCTTCAGAGAAAACCTTGTCGTCCTCATCCACTCATGCGGCACCTGGAACAGCACCTTCATTAAGAAACCACTCATTTGTCCCCCCTTCATTATCTGCAGGGCTGTCCAGATCAACTACTACTCAATCCAGAGCAACTGGTATTCTCCCTCTGCATATTCCTCAAACTAACCAACCTTTCGTCCCCACCACGCAGTACAAATATTCTTTCCCTCTTGAGGACGAATGTGTGCCCAAATGAGTTCTGGAATGGGTCCTGGATACAAGTGTTCCAGTACCAGTGAAGAAGTTGTTTGTGGTGTCCCCCGAGTTCTGGAAGCAATTCTGGGACCTTACCATGGTGAAATGAGTCACTACTGCATCCACTAACACAGTACAGGTTAACGAACTCGCTGGTCATGACCCATCTGCTGTTGTGCACAACTATGGCAACTGAATACTCTGCAATGATGATGGGCTTATCATTGCTCATCATAGCCTGCCACTCTGATCAGTTGAGGCCAGGATTGGTAGTTCTGGACGCGCCATCCTAGGAGTCTTGGATTCTGGATCTGAGATCATCGCCATGCCCAAACATGTATGGGAGGTGATTGGGTTGCCAATCTGCTCAGACCACACCATGAAGATGTCCTCAGCCAACACCAACATCAATACCACCATCGGTGTGCTTGAGAATCTCACACTTGACTTTGGCACAGGAGAAGTCATGGTCCAGGTCTAGATCCTGGCCTGTGCTAACTTCAACCTGTTACTGGGTTGACCTTTCCATTGCCTTATGTCCATGACTACTGAAGATTTCCCTGACAGTTCGCAGACAATCACTCTCTGTGACCCCAATTTGGGGAAGCAGTTCATGTTGCCAACTCACCCATGGTCTAAAGGCTGCCCCCACTGTCGTGAGGGGAAACAATGCAACAGCCACCAATCTGTGGTGGAGATGGGTTTTTAGAATTTGATGATCCGCCTACCGGCCAGGGAGAATCCAGTAACTCATCCATCTCATCTACTTTCTATCCATCTTCCCTTCACAATCCATTTACTTCTTCCTTGTTTGTGTCATCTTCCTACCTGCATCTTCCACCGCTTTCTATCGGACCTATTCCACCTTCCTTGGACTATTTGTATATCTCTTCTACTTAGTCAGTCCTCAATCCAGATGCTATCTCTGCACTTTCCTCTGTTTATTCTTATGATACGGCCTCACACGCACTGGCCTACAAGCCGGTCGCCAAGAAAGTTCGTCCAGTAATTGCTCCCTTGGATGAAGAATTCCGGATTACCCAGACTCTTCCAGACAATCTGCTTGCTGGACTAAAACCCTTACCTTCGCATCCTTCAGACTTCATTCCAGGGGCTCGCTTTACCCAGGACTGCACTGACAAATTAGATCTCAACCCTGCAAACTGGCTCTGGTCTGAAGAAGTCAAGCTTGTTTGTTGGCTCGTCCATGAACATGAAATGGCTTTTGCTTGGATTGCAACCGAGCAGGGTTGTCTTGACAAAAGATATTTCCCACCCATCAAGATTCTGACCATACCCCATACATCTTGGGTGTTACAGAATATCCCTGTTCCTCCTGTGATGTGGGCTGACACCATTCAGATCATCAAAGATAGGATTGCATCTGGGGTCTACAAGCCCTCTGCTGCAGCATACTGATCTCACTGGTTCTGCGTTCTCAAGCAGGATGGCAAATCCCTTCACCTCGTACATGACCTCCAACCTCTCAACACGGTTACAATCCGCAACTTGTCTACCCCTCCCTTTGTGGAGCACTTCGCAGAATCCTTTGCTGGATATGCTATATATGGAATGATGGACCTTTTCACCGGATATGACCAGCGTCCACTCCATCTGGATTCAAGGGACCTTACCACCTTTAATAGTCCCATGGGCCCTCACCATCTCACTACCATCCCTATGGGATACACGAATGCGGTACAGATCTACCAGGCTGACATGTTGTTCATTCTACAGAACGAGATTCCCCATCACACGTATCCTTTCTTAGACAACCTCCCAGTCAAATCCGTCGTCACCTGCTACCAGAATCTGGATGGCTCCTATGAGACCATTCTGGAGAACTCCGGAATTTGTTGCTTTATCTGGGAACACCTCCTCGTCCACTGCATCCTTCAATGCTTATAGAATGTTGGTGTAATGGTTTCTGCCAAGAAATTCGTCCTTGTGGCGCCGGATGCAACTATTGTTGGTCACAAATGTACCTTCAAGGGTCAGATCCCACATGAGAACAAAGTCCAAAAAATCCATGATTGGCCAGAATGCCAGAACCTCACCCAAGTATGCGGATTCTTAGGTGTGTGTGGCGTCCTTCAAATTTTCATCCATAATTTTGCCTCGATCACTCGTCCATTGGTTGATCTCACCTGCAAAGGGGTTCCCTTCGATTGGGGGAAACCTCAGCAACTTGTGATGCAGTGGCTAAAGGATGTGATTTGTCACTCCCCTGTGCTTCGCCGTCTGGATTATGAATCCAGGTGTGAGGTGATCCTGGCTGTTGATACTTTAATAATCGCAGTTGGATTCATTTTATTGCAGGAAGGAGATGACAGAAAGTGGTATCCAAACTGTTTTGGCTCAATTAGTCTCATGGAGGTTGAGAGTAGATACTCTCAGGCCAAACTCAAGCTGTACAGATTGTTCCATGCCTTGCGAGCAGTCCGGATATTTGTCTTTGGGGTTGCTAATTTTACAGTTGAAATGGATGTGAAGTATGTCAAGGGCATGATCAACAACCCAGATCTCCAGCCCAATGCAACCATCAATAGGTGGATTGCAGGCATTCTCCTTTTTAACTTTTGTCTCATACATATTCCTGCAACCCGTCACACTGGAGTGAACGGATTGTCTCACTGTCCACCATCCGACGATGATCCACCTGAGGATGACGATTTCGAGGACTGGCTGGACAACACCTACTCTTTTTCTATTTTCTTATTGAATGACCATCTACCTCTACCCAGTCACACTACTCACCCCTATAGATGTTCCTCTCTGATTTTGCACAGCCACATTCCCTGACAGTCTTCGTAACTACCAATCTGGATGAATCTCCAAAAGATCAGGAGCTTCCACGCTCCCAAAAGGCCCTCACAAAGGAGGCCCAGATTGACCTAATCCATGAATTCCTCACATCTCACATTCGTCCCCCTAACCTTTCAGATTCCAACTACACCTTGTTTGTCAACTCCACCACATGATTCTTCATCTTAAACAGCTCTCTGTACCATTGAGAACCGCATGGTCATCACCAGCTCATCGTCCTGGTTGAGCATCATTATGGACTGATCTGGGAGGCTTACAATAGCCTCAGACACAAAGGTGTCTTTTTGGTCCAGACACACTTGCTCCTTCGATTCTGGTGGCCCATGTTGATAAATGACATCAAATGGTATATCAGAACCTGCCATGAGTGCCAGATCCAACAAACACACAAGCTCCACATTCTGCCCACCATTCCAGTAGTGGGTGGATTGTTTCACAAGGTACACATTGATACAATGGTAATGCCACGATCTGGTGGATACCGCTTCATCATCCAGGCTCGGTGCACTCTCACGGCATATCCGGAATGGCAGATGTTGTGATCTGAGAATGCTACAGCCATTGCTTCATTCATTTTCAAAGACATCCTCTGTAGATGGGGAGCCATCTCTGAATTAGTTACTGACAATGGTTCTGCTTATGTCCAGGCTCTAGATCTGTTGGCCAACCAGTATGGCATCTGCCACATCCGGATCTCGCTATACAACTCTCAGGCAAACAGCATGGTCGAATGGCGTCATTATGATGTCCGGGAGGCCATTGTCAAAAGTACCCTGGGAGGGGAAGTTCACTGGCCTTCAACCACTCATTCCGTGTTTTGGGCAGAGCGTGTCACATCCTCAAGTCAACCAGACTATTGCCATACTTCATGGTACATGGTGTGGAGCCTTTATTCCCTTTCGATCACAGAGGCTACGTTCCTCATTCCTGCTCCGAATGCTGAACCTTTGTCTAGTCCCTCTCTGATTGCTTGGTGAGCATGCCAACTCCAGAAGTGTCAGAAGGATATCAATACCATCCGAGAACAAGTTCTCTTATCCTGGTTTGTGTCACTGAAGCATTTTGAGGCACAATTCAAGAACCAGATTTGAGACAGCAACTTCAACACTGGCGATCTCGTCTTAGTCCAGAATTCCTGGATCGAGAAGGAGTTAAACTGAAAGACAAAGCCACAATATCTTGGTCTGATGGTGGTCCTTTGCCAGACTACTGGAGGATTGTATCTATTGGCCGAGTTGGATGGTGCTATCTCGAAGCTCAGGTACACAGCATTCCGGCTGCTGCCTTACTTCCCAAGAATGAAGATCTCTATTCCAGTGATGGATCTGACTGGATTAGTGGAGCAAGAGTTGGACGACTTTGAGGTGAAGGATGATGTTGAGTATGAGGAAAATGAGGTAGCAGTCTCTGATGACTAGCTATCCTCTATCAAAACAAAGCTGTTTCTTTCATTCGAACAATCTGCTATGTATCCTTTTCATCCCAGGCTTAGACTGGCAACCTCTATTTCTATCCCGGTTTTCGTCCAGAGTCTCTATATCACACAAAACCGTCACTAAAAAGAAAAACAACAGATGCTCATATGATAGACATAAATATCTCTCTCTTCTGTCCTCTCTTCAAACAACACATAGACTAAACCAATAAAAACAGAAAAATAGAAAAAGATAAAACAAAAAAGTACCAGCTTCTTCTGTATGTCTCAATGGACTCACTATTTAGACAACTATCTTTGAACGCGCAATGAGTCACACCGCACATTCATCTGTTTTTGGTTTCTTGCAAATCCAGTTCAATCCGGAATCGAATTCTTGGGATCCAAGGTAGGAATAGACACGAAAGAAGAAAAATTGAGCAGAAACTCATATCTGGTGTCGTCCTACAATCTTTGTCCTTTTTTATGAATTTTCCTTGAGAGTTCTGATTGATTCTTCTATTATTATTACTTAGGGATCACACTGGATATGGACACAGACACGATGGGATTGCAAAATGTACACATCAAGATTGACTACCTACAAGACTGGACCACCCTCACAAAGAGTTGAGTATGGCTTTGACCCTGTCCAGCTCCTCTTGTTGCATTATCACAAAGGCTTATTGAATAATAAGTACTCAGTGGTTGGGAAACCAGCTAATATATATCTACCTATTGAATAATAAGTACTGTAGATAGGTCAGTACTAGAGTAGGTAGGTAAATGAAGATCTCACCTCAGTGGTTGGGAAACCAGCTGAGGTGTCTAACTACAAGATGTGAGAAAATGTACTCCATGATTAAGTAAGCTGGTGGCTGTACTATCGCACACTGTTTGCTAACTCCAACACTCCCCCTCAAACAGAAGTGGGTCTACTGTAGTGAGCAATGAATAGAAGGTAATCCATAAAAATACCTACATGAAATGTTCCAATGAACAGTTGAAATTCTATATGAGATTTGATGAGTGCAGGTGAGCGTCGCGTCATCCTGCGCTGGCGTGATTGCCCGATTTGGTAAGTTGTGGCTTGTCTGCCTGTAGGTGCGCACACTCATCCTCAATTGACTCCAGCAGCCTTGTCTATGCGTATAGCGGTCCAGGATCGATTCTCCATCGTCTCCAGTCAATATACAATATATCTGACGTGTCCAGCTCACCCGATACGGCTTCAACATGGTGGTAGGACTTGGTATGTCCTCCTGGTGATACTGACACTTTTAGATTGTGTTTTGATATGTCCATGTCGCCGTGGTGGGTTAGGATGGTCTGTGGGTCATTGGGAATGCTTGGGAGGTGGATTGGATGGCCCTGGTATGTCTGTCATCCTGCACTTGCACTGCTCGTGCTGATTGACCTTCTCTTCAGCTAGTGATTGCGTTTCGACTCGTTTCGACTCGCAGCGTGCACCGCTCATTGCGCCATCTATCCGGCCACCATTCCCGTTGTATTCAATGTTGTCACCATTGATTCAGCGCTTCCAATCATGCTCGACGGCTCTTGACTCGACCTTCTCGGCCTCTGGACCTCCTGGCCCGGTATCTTGACGATGCGCATTCATTTCGACTATGCGCTCGTTCTCCATGCTCCTGGGATGTTCCCCATTATATCTGGCTTGGTCGACAACGTTTGGCTGGTCCGGATCGCCCTTGATGTGTCCCATCACCTCCAGCTCGCCTCCAGGGCCTCCTGGGGCTCTATCTGGACATGGTGCATCTGTCTCGTCGTAGTGTTCATTCCTGACACCTCCAGGGCATTCCTGGATACTATAGACGTTGCCTGGTGCAGCCGCTTCACTGTCCGGCTTGTCTGGCTCGTCCTGGGCTCCACCTGGTGAGTTCTCCTCCTTACCCTGCTCTGAGCATTCTCTGATGTGTTCTGACACGATCCGCAGCTTCTTCAGTCGGTTTCTGGGGTCCTCATTGTGTCCTGACACTCCTGACGTGTTCACATTGCCGCCGGTGAGCTTGACATCGCAGCTCGCTGCTGCTTTCCACTCCCCCTCGAGCTCAATGCTCGGGGGTTCGCTCGTTCGTTGCATGGCTCCGTCAGGTGGTGGAGGTGGCTCTGGGGCATCTTCAGGTATGTTGTCGACGTTTGTTTCATCGCACTGATTGTGTTCTTTGTCAGCTGTTGTCGATCACATATGCGCCCCTGTGCTTCCTCTCTCAGCCCCAATCAACGTGTTTCAACATGTCTCAGCACTCTCCCGCTCGTCCTGTGCATCTCGGCGCATTCCTATGGCCTCACTGTCAGTCCCTGCATCTGCGCTTTCAAGCGCAGCACTCCCATTCCATTCAGTGTGGGTCTTGCCCCCTGGCTCGACCTGTACGTCTGTGGGGTTGTTTGACAGGTCCTACACCTTGTCGGGTGGTTCATCTGGCTTGCCTGGTCAACGTTCCTTATTGTCGTCGTCACCTGTGGCCTCTGCGCCCTTCTTGACCCCTCTTGACGCTGTCTCCTCAACCTCAACCCTCTCCTCACCACTTTGCCCTCCAATGCTCTCAGGCATGTCGGGCAGCTCTGTGGGTGCATCTGGACGATGCTCATTGTCACCCATCGCATCCGCAGGGTCTTCCGACAGTCTCACTGGATCCATCATCGTCCCCATGTTGGCTGGGTGGTCACATGATGCGCTCCATGCACTCATGGTGGTTGTCTCAGACTTGGCATCGTCTGGCTCGTGCACAGTCAGCTCACCACTACCGTCACTCGCCTGTCCTGTGTGCTCCCCCTTGAGCGACATGCTCAGGGGTGCATCTGGTGTTATTGCAGTGGTCTTGTCTTCGGACGTCTCCACCCGACTTTCGTTTGCTTTGTGAGGCTCTTCACTCGCTTCCTGGTGCATGTCGTCGATTTCTGTGACCTTAACTCGGTCGTTGCAGGTCTCCTCGGCCGTTGCATACATGTGGTCGATCTCCGTGTCGCCATTGTCGTCTCAGCTGTCCACTGCGGCGGGACCTTTGCCAGTAGCTCCACCAGCTCCAGCTCCTTGCCCACTCGCCTCAGCCTCCTCGCTGCCCTTCTTGCCTGCCATCTTGACACCTTCGTCAACGTCCTCTCCACTCCTGACGTCATCGCCCATTGCTTCCTTGTGGCTCACAGCCACTTCTTGGACCTCTCCACCTGATGCGTCTTCGCTCAGCGGTGTCCTCTTGTGCGACTTGGGTTTCAATGCATCCAGTGGGTTCTGCGACTTGTCCACTGGCCTTGTGGGCCCTGCGCATATTGCATGTGGGTTCGTGATGTCAGTGGTCTTGTCTTCGACCTGCTGACCTGTTTCATTGTCCGCCCCACCCCCTCGCTTGATGCCCGCTGTGCTCTGGCCCTCTCCGTGCGATCTTTTGTCGTGCAGCGTCCTCTGCAGTGTGGCTGTTGACGCATTTTCATGGGGGTTCACGGGTTTAACAAACCTGTCTAGTGGGCTGCTCGCTAGGGTCGTGAGGCTTACGCCATCAGTCCTGTGGTCCGTGGTCACTTTGCCCAGTCCCTTGGCTGCGGCTGTGCCTTCTTTGACTCTCCTGCACGGTGTTCCACCTGTCTGCTGTCGTGGCTTGTCGAACCTTTTTGTTAGGTAGTTGACACATTCCTGCGCTGTAGCGTAGTGTCGAAAATGTCTGGAAATGGATTTAGGGACTGTGCACTCAACCATGCGTCTGACTAGTCTGTCGCGAGCTTCGCTGAATCTCTCCGGTGGGGTTCCTGCGAAGTAATTGGCTAGTTGCAGTTGCGCAGCAATCTGCCAGAGGTTCTCGCGCTATTCCAACCAATTCCAACCGTCTGGCCTCAACTTGACAATGTCGGCCATTTCGTGAGTCTGGTCCCAGTAGCCTACTGATCGGGGCTCATAACCTATTGAATAATAAGTACTGTAGATAGGTCAGTACTAGAGTAGGTAGGTAAATGAAGATCTCACCTCAGTGGTTGGGAAACCAGCTGAGGTGTCTAACTACAAGATGCGAGAAAATGTACTCCATGATTAAGTAAGCTGGTGGCTGTACTATCGCACACCGTTTGCTAACTCCAACAAGGCTTTGGTGGCCGAAGTGTGCACTTTGAGTTCCTTAAGGCTGGCATGCACAGAGAGTATCTTGCCTTTGAGCACCATGATTGCACACTTCACATCAGTGATCTGCATTGGTGAGGGACTGGACAGCCTGGTCATCTTCAGCCTCTTTTTGGAAGTATTGTTGTTGTCATCAACTGGAGGAGAGAGCTCCTTGAAGAACAGCAGGGGACTTGGCACCGCTGGTTCTTCCGAGACCACAACCTTGTGGGCTGGTAGACGAATCAAAGGATGCTCTAAGTAATCTGGTCAGTCCAAGGCAATCATGAGCACTCCATTACATACCTGGGGCCTTTTCTTTGGCTTCTGGGACTGCCGCCTTCATTTCTCCACCTTTGCCACCTCGTCCCTGTGACTTGCTGCACTTGCTCTTGAGTTTGCCACATGGGATGCATGTCTGCTCTGGGACTCCAAAGCATTGTCACTTCGCCTTCTCACACTGGTTGCATGGCAGGTCATGCATGATTTGGCCTTCCTCCTCTTGCAAGTTGGCCTTAGTGACACCGACGATCTGGACTTTGTTGTTGTTATCAGCATCATCCTCTATGATGGGAGGAGGAGCAGGCTAAGGACAGATGAGTCAGTAATCATGATGGCAGCAGATGGGCAACATACCTTGCATTTCATGGACATCCAGCTTCATGTCCCTCTCTTCCTCTTTCCCAAATCTGACATTGCAGGCGTCGAACTGGACTCTAACGCTTGTGCCTTGCTGGTAGTGCCTTCCACTGCCAGTTTGTTCAATGGGCCAAGTAGTCTGGTCAGCTCAAAGCTGCTGGACATGGTCTGGTGCGAACACCATTCTTCTTCTTCCCTATGCACTGCTGCTTCCACTTTCCACCTCATTGCCAGACATTCAACTTCTTGCATTTGCAACACCACACGATTCTCAACGAGTGTTTCCACACCGTGTTCACGCACCTTGTGCAAGGCAATGCTGAGTCCTTCCTGTGGCATCCGTTAGCCTTACTGCTTATCCGCAATGATCGACCACATACCAGCACTATTGCCCACTCCTTCAACCACATCTCTTGCTCTTCGGCCAGCATCTCCTTGTCATCCAGTATCATCTGCGCCATGTCATAAATGAGGTTGTTGGCCGTTTTCAGCACCTTCACAACTTGGGCCTTCAGAGTGTCCTCAGAAGGAGGAACAGTGAATGCAAGGATATCAGCAATGGAGGACATGGTGGTGGAATGGAAATAAGAAGTGGTGGAGGGAAAGGATGGAACTGTGGACTTAGCATTTCGAAGTGCACTTGCCAGTTTTAAGGTCAGCTCTCAACCATGTCATGTGACTGACTGGGGACAGTCAGTATCAAAGACCCCCTTGGATGTAGGAGTCTACAGCTCTCTACATGTAAAGAACAGCCTTTTCCCACTTTCCAGTCATCTTCAAGTCATTCTCAAGTATACCTCAAGCATCCCTTCATGTCCCATGCCTTTCCAGGTGTAATCCAGTCTTATCTGTATGTATTTGGTTGTTCCCTTTTGTCCTGAAATGATCCGCAGGTGTCTGGAATGTCCAGACTCCTCTCTTCTCTGTTGGTACCATCTTGTCCATCCAGATTCACTTCTTTTTGTTTGTAATTTATTAATCTGCTGTCATTGTCAGCATTACAATAGAGTTTCTCACTAGATCTTGTGGCGTTGTTCTGTGGTGAGCTTGTGGCGTTGAAGAGATCCACACTTTGTACTAAGTCCTGGGAAATGCCCAGACTATAAAGTCTTGTACTTTTCTGGTGAATTATCATCTTGTGCTCATCTGCCTTGGTCCTTTCATCATTCCAAAGTCTCTTTCATCATTGTCCTTACTTGTTTGTCACTGTCCAACCATGTTTAGACCCGGTCTTCATCTGGATTCATATTGCTATATAGTGTCCACTTTGTTCTTTATCCAGATTCTACCGGTGACCTGCACAAAAATCATAACATGCTGAGCCATGTACATATCCTATGATCAAGCCCTTCTGGATATAAATAGCCAATACCATATGCTATCATCCCTCCAAGTTTCATTTGATCACCATCATCCGTTCCTGAGATATCCACAAATCTCTGAGAACCACTCCAGAGCGACTACTAGTATTATGATTACTAATTAGACTAGCAAATTTCATGTAGTAGGCCCAGATCACATGCTCTCAGGTCACCTGACTGTATAGCCACTAAAGCACATGATCATTGCCTTACTTAGAGTGCTGCCATAATTGCCACTCAGGCACGGCATTGGATGAATAAGTGCATATCATTTCCATGGACCCTTAATAAGACCAGATTTGTCTTGGCCCAAAAAGAGTCAGATAAAATCTAAGGTTTAGATCTCAAGTCCAAGGTTATACACAGCCCCATCAGAGCTATG
>JBBPOB010000756.1:0-13389 GCA_038091275.1 Tylopilus subfusipes | reverse complement strand
GTGCGTCCTCGAGGTCGGCTCGGTTGTCCAAGGTACTCGAAACGAAGGCGGTACGAGGTGCCGAGGTCTCTGAGTGGGTGGGCCTGTCAGGGTGGCCATGAGCTCAACAGCGTCCCTGTGGCTCGAAATCGCGTTATCGAGGTCGATAAGCGCCCCGAGGTGTATGAAACGAGTGAGGAAGGCGGCGCCAAGTTGTTGGGATGGGCGGGTTTGTCGTGGTGACCCCGGGGAGTGAGGCGAAGAGCGTGCCTACAGCTGGAAATGGCGCGCTCGAGGGCCCTGAGCTCCCCGTGGTGTTTTCAACGATTTCTGAGGATGGTGCCGAGGTTGTTGAGACGGGCGGGCTTGTGAGCGTGACCATGAAGAGTAAGGTCGACGGCGTCTCTGTGGCTCGAAATTGCATCCTCGAGGTCGCTCAGCTGCCCGAGGTGCTCGAAACGTTCTCTCAGGGTGGTGCCCAGATTGCTGAGATATGTAGGCTCGTCAAGGTAGCCATGAGGAGTCAAGTCGACAACATTCCTACGCCTTGAAATTGCGGCCTCGAGGTTGCTTCACGTGACGTAAAGGATGACACAAACTTTGTTTCAGCCATACAATTCTTTCCGAATCCTCGATCTCCTTGTCTTTTCTCACTGTCTACCCGTCTTGTTCGCCGCCCTTTTTCTTCCCATCGACGCCCCTGCCTTGCCCGACCGCAAACACACCGCTACCCCATCATGCCTACCTCTCCAGCCGCCTTTGTGTGCACCAGGTAGGTCTCATTCGTAGATACGGCCTCGACCTGTGCCGTCAATGTTTCCGTGAAAAATCTGCTGCGATCTGGTTCGTCAAGTACGTTTCGTGCATTCGTCCCCGACTCCTGCTCGACGTTGCCTTGTTCTGTCCTCGCTCCCGTCGGTATGACTCACGCATGCGGTTTTCTTTGCCATAGAACCGGTGAAAACGATTCACATGTGTGACGCTGTTCCTTTTCTGTATGTTATGATGTGCGTCTTGTGTGTCGCTATGGACGCATGGAACAAGACCCCTATTTCCCTATGCGCGATAACCTGTCCAACCTCGAAATTTGCGTCGCTCGTGAGGGCCGCGCTGACCGATCGAGGCGTAATTGTGTGGGATAGGAGCGGGTGACCCGCGTATGGGGATCGGAGGGACGCCGGGAGAGCCTGAATACCATGACTAGGCTGAGAAGTGTGAACTTGGCGAGATGGACTCGGTGCAAGTTTTGACCTTGAACTTGGGATGACAGGCGGCACAAGCAGGCAGTTGGCTCGGCGAGTCGATCTTGCACCAGTCCGGAATTGATCTAGGCTAGGATTGAAAGCGCCAACGTTCGAGCACTGCTCCATTGCAGAGTGCTCCAGCACTACGCGCGCAGTCCGAGTCACGGACATGGGGAGATAACTTCGAGCGAGCGCCGAGTGGACTTGAACTTCCTTCCACAGCTCAATTTGAATTTCACCCGCGATGAGTAATGCATCAAGCTTATTGGGAATCACAAGCAGAACGGCATGGATCGGGGATATCACTATCTTGATTGTCCGATTTCAAGTCCTTGCTGCTATTTTGCATACTGACCTCTTGCAGGACTGCATGCAGACGCGTGCCGTTCCTGACCCTAAACCCCAATCTACGGGGCAAGAACAAGGCAAGGATGAAACCCATGCACCCGACGAGCGGCCACAGCATGTACCCTCTTTCTCGGGCTTTGAAAATGAGGAAGTCGTTATCGCAAGTATGAAATGCAGTTTTCTACATAGCTCACAAAGATTGCTAATGAAGAGGGTAGGTATCCGAGCGACACATAAAGTGGGTGCTGTTCAGGCGGATGGGCAATCAACGGTGGTGCGCGATTTGGATCCACGCTTAGCTGCCAACGCAGACGAGGACCCATTGGCTTTCAGTGGCCAGTTATTGAACCGCTTCGATCGATTTGGCGATTTATCTGACCTGCAAGAGGCGATCGCAGTTTTAGACGGATTGCGAAGGTCTGCTCCAGTTTCAGATGAGTGGTATCGCGCGGGACTGGGAAAGCTTGGTTTGGCGTTGCATGATCGATTCGATTACCTCGGAGAGCTGAATGACCTTGAGGAAGCGATTTCGATACTCAGAGTTGCTATTGAACTCACCCCTCTTGGTCACCCCAAAAGGTCCATCCATCTTTGCCACCTCGGCAATGCCCTGGCGAGTCGTTTTGCACACCTCGGAGAGCTTAGCGATCTCGACGAAGCAATTTCGGCGCTCAAGGATGCTGTTGACAGGAATCCCCAAGGTCATCCTAACAAGTGCAGTATTCTTGGCAACCTCGGCTCCTCCCTTTTGACTCGTTTTGAGCACCTCGGGGAGCTAAGTGACCTCGAGGAAGCAATTTCAAGGCAGGGCGAGGCTGCTGACCTTGCCCCTCATGGTCACCCTGACAAGCCCGGGCATCTCAGCAACCTTGGCTCCACCTTCTTAGCTCGTTATGAGTGCCTTGGGAGGCTGAATGACCTCGAGGAGGCCATCTCGAGGCATACGGAAGCTGTTGACCTGACCCTTCATGGTGACCCTTCCAGGCCCACCTTTGTGAGTGGCTTGGGCAACGCACTTTTCTTTCGTTTTATGCACATTGGAGAGCTGAGCGATCTCGAGAACGCAATTTCGAGTCACAGAGAGGCTCTTGACCTTACCCCCAATGGGCATTCTCACCGGCCTGGTCATCTTAACAACCTCGGAGGCTCATTAAATGCTCGTTTTGAGCGTCTCGGGGAGTTGGACGACCTGGATGATGCAATCAGGACACTCAGGAATGCTGTTGACCTTACCCCGCATGGCCACCCCAAAAAGCCTGAACGTCTTGACAATCTCGGCCTCTCCTTCAAACTTCGCTTCATGCGGCTCGGGAACCAGAGCGACCTCGAGGATGCAATTTTGATGCTCAAGAATGCCGTTGACATCACTCCTCGTGATCACCGTGAAAAGCCCCGCTATCTTGCAAACCTTGGCAACTCCTTCTTCATTCGCTTCGCACACCTCGGACAGCTTAGTGATCTCGAGGATGCACTCTCGAGGCACCGGGAAGCTGTTAACCTTACCCCTCTTGGTCACACTGACATGCCCACCCATCTCGGCAACCTCGGCAACACCTTCTTAGCTCGATTCCAGCGCCTTGGCGAACCGAGTGACCTCGAGAACGCAATTGCGACCCTCAAAGATGCTGTCGACCTTATTCCTCGTGGTCACTCTCACAAGCCTGTCCTTCTTTATAACCTTGGCAGCTCCTTTTTCGCTCGTTTCGGGCGCTTTGAAGAGCCGAGTGACCTACAGGATGCAATTTCGAGTCAGAAATGTGCTCTTGACCTCACCCCCCATGGCCACCCGGACAGGCCCAGCTATCTCAACAAGCTCGGAAACTCCTTATTATTCATTTACGGGCGTGCCGAAGAACGCAGTTTCCTAGAGGAGGCCATTTCAGCGCACAGGGATGCTGTTTCCCTCACCCCTTGTGGCCACACTGACAAGCCTGACCGTCTTAACGACCTCGGCGGCTCCTTAAGAATTCGCTTCAATCGGTTCAGGGAGCTGAGTGACATTGAGGATGCAATTTCAAGGCACGCTGATGCTATTAACCTCACTTCTCATGGTCACCCTCACGTGCCTGCCTTTCTGAGCAACCTTGGCAACAGCTTCCTCACTCGTTTCAAACACCTCGGGGAGCCAAGTGACCTCAAGGGTGCAATCTTGGCACTCAGAGATGCTGTCAATCTCATCCCTCATGGTCACTTTCACAAGCCCCGCCATCTAAACAGCCTCGGGAATGCCTTCGTTGTCTGCTTTGAGCGTTTCGGGGAGCCGAACAACCTCAGACAAGCAATTCTCCTGTATTCACACGCCGCTTCTGCCTCTGTCGGCCCCATCAGTGATCGATTCCATGCATCACAGAAATGGATATCGTGTGCTCGGCATATATCCCATCATTCTCTCCTCCTTGCGTATTCGGTTGCCATTAGCCTCCTCCCACAGCGCGCATGGATTGGCCTCCCTCTTAGAGGGCGTTACTCCGCACTCATGCAAGGCACTGATATGATACACGAAGCAGCGGCCGCGGCTCTGGACGCCGGACTCCCAGAAACTGCTGTGGAGTGGCTTGAACAAGGGCGCTCGGTTGTTTGGGGGGAACTCTTCCAGCTTCGCAGCTCTTTTGAAGAGTTGTCGTCTGCTCATCCAGTTCATGCCGGTAGACTTCAGGAGCTGTCTGCTGCATTAGACCATGCTGGTGCTACTCACGAGAGATTCATGTCTGCGGACGTGGAGCAGACTCACAGTGTAGCGTGTAGCACGATAGAGTCCTTGCAACAAGAAGCAGACAAACACCGTAAGCTTGCGATCGAGCGAGACAAATTGCTCCAAGAGATTCGAAGCTTTTGTGGTTTCGAGCAATTCCTCTTCTGCAAGGCATTCTCTCAGCTTCGAGCTTCCGCGCATTCCGGACCAGTCGTCATGCTCAATGCTGCAGAAAGCCGATGCGATGCGTTGATTGTTCTTTCCGATGTCGATCATGTCATTCATGTCCCACTTCCGAACTTCACTTTTAAACAATTGGTGCATCTTCAGACTACCATGAAGGGTTTCGTTCGTCAGGCAAGGGAGGGGAAGACTGTACCATTGAATGGCATCAATTGGGAATTATTCTTATCCCCCCTATGGAAATGTGTTGTCAAGCCAGTCCTGGATGCCTTGGCTCTCTCAGTACGTGATCTGCTATCTCTAGTTAATATGCTTATCTGTATCTTCGGACAGACGCCCGGGGATCTATCCCGCATTTTTTGGTGCCCTACTGGACCTTTTGTGTTCCTTCCTATCCATGCTGCTGGTTTCTATGACGCCGCCTATTCGCAACCCGGGCACAAAGTGTTCGACTTTGTCATCTCGTCATACGTCCCTACTCTCTCCATTCTTCTGCCGTCACCTCGTCCCGCCGCAGTACCTAGTGGTGATCTCCGCCTCCTCGCTGTGCCACAACCACTCTCGGATGGCGAATCCCCACTTCCAGGCGTGGCCACCGAGATGAGACACATCAGAGCGGTGATTCGTAGTTCACCGTCAGCACGCACTACCCTCCTAGAATCTTCCTCCGGGACAGTTGAGGAGGTACTTGGCCAAATGAAAGAGGCAGACTGGGTCCATTTTGCATGCCACGGAGTTCAAGACACTGCAGATCCGACGAATACTGGACTCTGCCTCGCGAACAGACGCCGCTTGAAGCTGCGTGACATCATCACGTTGTCACGTCCACACGGTGGGCTTGCATTTCTCTCTGCATGTCAGACGGCGACGGGTAGCGACCAGCTCCCCGACGAGGCCATCCATATCGCTGCGGGTATGTTGTTTGCGGGTTATGGGGGCGTCGTTGGAACGATGTGGTCGATCAGCGACAGGCTTGCGCCTGGTGTGGCCAGGGACGTGTATGTGTACCTGTTCTGGAACAACACACGGCGGCCGGATTATCGGGAGGCTGCACGAGCGCTGCACGAAGCTATCGAGCGTCTTCGAGACAGCGGCGCGTCGTTCGCTGAGTGGCTTCCGTTCATCCACGTAGGTCTGTGAACATACGTAGGGTGTTTACATGTCTTCTCATGTCGTGATATTGTACGAGTGTCCAAACGCTGAGGCTTTGTTCAACATGATCACGAGCGTTCATGCGTTATCGACTGTCCATGTAACATCTCACCGCTACGTCCTTTAGCTACACAAAATTACTGCTTCAGCTGTAGCGCATTCTGGAACATCAAAGTCGCCTCCTCAAGGTCACTCAGTTCGCTGAAATGGAAATGCTCAAAACGAGCAAGGAGGCAGTTGGCGAGGTGATTCAACCGCTGTGCTTTGAGCGGGTGATTATCCGGGGTAAGATGGACAGCGTCCCTTTGCATCGAAATCGCGCGCTCGAGATCGTCTGATTGACAATCGACACGAGCAGTGGACCTACGACGCCCGTTCGTGCCGCCGTCTGGGGCGAGCTCTACAGCTTCCCGATGTCTGGAAATTGCTTGCTCCAGGTCGTTCAGTTGACCGAGGCGCATGAACCGGATTCTGAGACACGTTGCCAGGTTTCGCAGATAACTAGATTCGTCGGGGTGACCATGCGGAGTAAGCTCGACAGCCTCCCTGTGCCTCGAAAGCGCGTCCTCGAGGTCACTCAACTGTCCGCGGTACTCAAAACGCGTTCCGAGGGAGGTACCAAGGCTAGTCAGATGGGCCGGTTTGTGAATGTGACCGTGAGGAGTGAGGTCGACAGCATCCCTGTGTCTCGAGATTGCGTCCTCAAGGTCGCTCAGCTCCCCGATGCGCTCGAAACGACGTCTGAGGGAGGTGCCGAGGTTGTTGAGATGGGCGGGCTTGTGAGTGTGACCTTGGGGAGTGAGGGAAACGGCATCCCTGTGCATCGAAATTGCTCCCTCGAGATTGTTTAACCCTCCGAGGTGCTCGAAGCGAACTCTGAGGGAGGTGCCGAGGCTATCGAGACAGGCGGGCTTGTCGAGGTGGTCATGGGGCATGAGGTCACGAGCTTTCATGTGGCTCGAAACTGCGTCCTCGAGGTCCCTCGGCTCCAAGAGGCGCTCGAAACGAACCCTCAAAGAGGTGCCAAGGCTATTCAGACGGGCAGCCTTGTGACGGTAACCCTGAGGAGTGAGGTCAACAGCATCGCTGTGCCTCGAAATTGCGTCCGCGAGGTCGCTCAGCTGTCCGAGGCGTTCGAAACGTGTTCTGAGGGAGGAGCCAAGGTTGCTGAGATATGCTGGCTTGTCAGCATGGCCATCAGGAGTCAAGTCGACGGCAGCCTTGTGGCTCGAAATTGCGACCTCGAGGTCGTTTAACACCCCGAGGTGCTCGAACTGAGTTCTGAGGGAGATGCCAAGGTCGTTAAGATAGGCAGGCGTACCAAGACGCTCATCTGGAAGGAGATCGAGCGCATCCGTGTGGCTCGAAATTGCGTCATCGAGGTCACTCAGCTCGCCGAGGCACTGGAAACGAGTTAAGAGACAGTTGCCCAGGTTGTTAAGGTAGCGGGGCTTGTAAAAGTGACCACGAGGAGCGAGGCCAACAGCAACTCTGTGACTGGATATTGCATCACTGAGGTCACTCAGCTCCCTGAGGTGTTCAAATCGACACATTAACGCGACGCCCAGATTGTAAGATCCTTCGCAGCGGTCTTTGTCATCCGCAATGGAAGTAGACCTGACCAATTCCTTCAAAACCGCGATTGCCTGCCGCAAATCAGCTGGATCCCCAAACTCTTGAAAGCGCGCCAACAGTTGGAGACTGGATATCCCTGGATCCTTCATCCGAGTCGGTAAGCGTGAAATCGAAGCCTGCTCCACCGACAATTGACCATCCGTCTGTACAGGGTTCACTTTAGCTTCTGCACGCAGTTGGAGCTTCAAAGTCTCAGTTTTATGGATCTCTGTGGGACTGAGCACATCACCTCTTGCAGCAAGTGCACGACATATGCAGACATATAGTCGTGTCCTTGGTTTTCTGCATCTTCTAGCTCACCTAGGGGATCTCTGGGCAGCTATAGACGTACAGCAATCAACAAGGATCATGCTGACACCTGTCGCCGACTTACGGAATAGGGTCCAAGGTCCCTCGACGCTGATGAATCGTGGTTCTCGCGCATCTGCTGCTGTTTGACAGTTACCCGGATGGATGAACACATGGATGCATCATCCCTGTCCCCTGGGGAAAAGATCAATGCTGTCACAGTCTGAGCACCCAAACACTTGTGCACAGCTCTATGCCACTCACGGACATTCGTCGCATTGTACTCCAATACGGTGCGAGAGCTGTCTGAATCAGAAGTGGTGGATGATGGTGGGCTGTCCTGCAGGATAGGTCAGCTAAGCCATTTAGCAGCCAGGCTTCTGAGTCGGAACGCACAGCCGTCGTTACTCGTACTAGATGATGCAGTCCCTGAGGTAGTGTCATGGTTATGACCTGTAGTGTCGTGGGCAGAATGCATCAGGGGACTGGTGAGAAGATGATATTCCTAGATATTATTTACAATTAGATTTCACTATTACAACATTAGATATAATTGACCAGCCATCAGGACCAGCACCCTAATGCTATAAGGCCTTATAATACATTATAATTGGATTTTTTGAAAATGATAAGTGTTGGATTTATTCTGTATTTGGTATTTACTGCTTACATAAGCATCTACTTACATTGCATGGTAGTTACCTTAGCTTACTTAGTGACTCATTGAGTATTCTACAGGTTATGAGCCCTGACTAAAGCTCCTCAGTAAGTAGCTGGAACAGCTCACTCATGAAATGGTTGAAGTTGTCAAACTGAAGTTGAATGGGGAAAATTGGCCACAATGGCATGAGTACACTCTGAAGTGTGCCAAGCTCCAGTGCATAGCCAATTACCTTGCAGGAACCCCACCAGAATGATTCAGTGACATTCATGATGCACTTGCAAGATGAATTGTTGAGTGCACAGTCCCCAAATCCATTTCAAGGAATTTTTGACACTATGGTACAGTGTGGAAATGTATCAACTACCTAACTAATTGGTTTAACACTGTGCACCAGCAAGTGGGTGAAACACCATGCAGGTAACAAAGCTAACAAGACTTTGCTAGCACCAGTGCAGTCAGTGGGAATACTCACTGAGTGTTCTTCTGAGAGGGAGAGAGTAGGAGTTGGTAGTTGAGTAGTGGATCTGACACGAAGGAGGTCAAAAGCCACTTGGATTATACTGGGGGAAACCACCAGTTTATATACTACAGGAATAATGCACGGACCATGTACCTAATATAGATTTTACCTATGTATAGTAACAGCAGTGGAACATGATGGAACATTGTAGAAGGATTTATAATCCTATGACATCATGCCAAGACAATTGGCTTACTGATGTATGTGATCCTATCGGCTATGAGTAATTGCAATCATGTCATCATCATGTGATGTTCCAGACCCTTTAGATGAAGTCTAAAGTAGAATGGCCTAGATTGATCAATGTGATTTCAACACTCCTCCTCATGATGAAGAATGCTCAAAAAAGATCATTTTAATGCCTGAATGAAGTGTTTAAAACCTTTCAGGTGAGAGATTCTTGGTAAACAAATCAGCAAGTTATTTAGCAGTTTCAATATAGAAGAGTTTAATCTTCTGAGTATCATTGACACATTCCCAAATATAATGTTTGTTACGTCGTTAGACGTATACTACCTCTAAAGACAAGGACTAGGTAAGCCTGCCCGAGAAGGGTAGTTTCAGTGTTCAAGTCTCCGTTGAGAGAGACTAGGTTGATGACTAGGAAGGCGTCGAGCAAACTGTCCTCGATACCTCAAGCTGCAATTCGAGTGATTGCTTGGGCGTCGCTCAACAAAGAGTCGACGAGACTAGTGAACCCTGAAGACAGAGCTTCAGTTAGGGTGTCGCTTACAGGTGTAAGTCGACCGAGGAAGTCTTTAGACTAGGTCAACCGAAGTTGCCTAGGACACGACAAGGTCGAGTTACGAGGAGGGTTATAGATTCAAGCATGACCAAGTACAGGGTAGAGGCTAGTAGATCTGAGAGGACTAGTGTAGGGAACAAGGGTACTGGTTGTAGGGTTTAAATAGCGGTAGGTTCGGCGCACGGACCAAGATGAAAGAGGAAATCAAGAAGTCGTGTCATGTATGAGAGCCAATCGAAAATCAAGGTTACGTCGTACGATTCAAGGAGCCAATGAGAAAAAGGATGAACGAAAAGTCATACCACTTGTACAACTCTCCAATGGGATGGTGAGACCTTGTATCCAAAAGAGGACCAGGGTTAGTAATACACGTCAGAGAAAGTCAAGGTAGCGAAGCGTAGTACAAGGCAAGAAAGAGAAATCGTAACAATGTTCAGGAAGTTCAATGTGTTTAGACCGAGCTTCAACTGCTGGATTCATCACCAAAAATATTACTCCTTGGTTATTACAGTATAAAGGGATTTTTGGAATATCAAATCCAATCTCTTTAAAGAGTGATTTTAACCAGGATATCTGTCACACTGTTTCAGACATGGCTTTATATTCTGCTTTGGTACATGACAATGAAATTGTCTTTTATCTCCGAGAGACCCAAGATATAGGTCCATTTGCAAGGAATATCATAAAGCCAGTTGTAGACTTTCGTGTTTCAAGATCCATAGCCTAATTAGAGTCACAAAATGCCAAAAATGCCAAATTAGATTTGCCACCGAACTTTAATGCCACATTCTTGGTAGAAGCCAAGTAATGGACAATATATAAAGCTCGTTTGTAGTGGTCTTCTGAAGGATTTGCAGAGAACTGCGACATTTCGATGACTGCAAAAGCTAAATTGTTCCAAGCATAATGTAAAGCAGAGAACCAATGACTGATTGGTATCATTGTCTAAGTTCTGGATTGGGATCAGTATCAATTTTGGTTGGATTATAACCTGTCAGTAAAGGTGTTCTTGTAGACTTGGCTTTATCCATACCAAAATGTTTAATGACTTTATTGGCATAAGCAATTTGATCAAGTATGAGAGTTCGGTTTTTGTGATCACTAGTGATATGCATTCCCAGATACTCTTTTGCTTCACCTAAATCACAACAATCCCAGATCTTCATAAAGGATTGTTTCTTGGCTTTCAACATTTTCTTGTTGTTGCCAGTGAAAAGAGCATCATTGACATATACAATGATTACCAAAATTGTGTCACCTTGAATTAAAAAATAAACTCCTACGTTAGAAGTGCAATGTGTAAATCTGAGTTTTAACAAGGACTTATGCAACTCTTTGTTCCATTGAAGGGACGCTTGTTTGAGGCCATAGATGGCCTTTTTCAAGTGACAAACCTTAGATTTCTGACCTTTCTGAACATACCCTTCAGGCTGTTCCATATAGATTTCTTCATCCAGATTACCATATAAAAAGGCTGTTTTGACATCAAGTGCCTCGATATCCCAGTCTTTGAGTGCTGCTAATGCAAATATGGTTCTGACGGTTTCAAACTGTGCAACTGGAGAGAAGGTATCTTCAAAATCAAGGCCTTGGACTTGGGTAAATCCTTTGGTGACAAAACGAGCCTTTTTTCAGCCATCACTTTTAACAGTGAAAACCCATCTTCCTTTAACAGTTTTTCGTCCTTTTGGTAAATCAACAAGTTCCCAGACCTTTTTTTCTATTAAAGAATTAAATTCATCATCAGTTGCCTTATACCAACCTTCTTGTTTGATTTTGGGAAGTTTCTTGATATTCTTGTATTGATTAGGACATTCTTCCACACCGAATGCTTTGTAAAGAAGATCTTGAACAAACTGATTCAAGAATTGGTCTGTATTAGTATCCATTCTTCCAGAATCTCCTTGTTTTGAAGGTCCTGCAGATGGTTGACCCATATTCTCATCTTCATCTGATGAATCAGGTACAAAGAAGGGAACATTAGGTTATTGTTCCTCTTCTTGTTGAGGTTGTTTTCCTTTGTTGAAGATTTTACGAACAAAATCCTTTTCCTTTTGTATTTCCTTTTGATTTCAATGGGAGTTTTCTTTCCATATATCGAATTAGGTTTTACTTTAGGTTTAAAAACACATTTAGTTCTTTGAGTATCAGGAACAATGGGTCCTTGAGGATGTTCATGTCATAGATATGGTTCTCGTCTTGGAGGATAAGGGATAAATGGAGGTCTTCGAGGTCTAGGAGTATCTGGTCTTGGATTTGGTCTAGGCGGTTCCTGATCTGGCTGGACTTCAAGTGAAGATGGATGCCTAGATTGGGAAATATTTCTTTGATTCTCCTCCTGTGGATAAGCCTGATGATTGTTATCATCATTTTCAGAGGTAGATTCAGAAGGTATGTCATGGTTTTCTTGATTTTGTTCAGAGAAAGGTGGTTTGTCTATACTCTCTTTTGGACAATGAGGAAATGATTTTTCATCAAAAGTAGCATTATTGGAAATTACCACTTTTCTTCTGGTTTGAGACCAAAAGCAATATCCTTTAGTTCTTTTTTCATAACCAATGAAGGTCATAAGTTCTGATTTAGGATTATCAGTAGGAATTTTGATAGCTGGAATACCAGTGATGTTTTTATAAGCATTTTTAAGAGCATTGTGTAAATAATGTCCAAAATGTCCATGCTATAGATGATAATTGTCTTCCTTTTGTAAAGCATTACTTCCATGAGTTGGGTGAAGAATTTCAGCGTCAACTCAGTGAAGTTGATCCATCTTGTGTTTAGAATATGCCACAATGATGAGTCAATCTTTATTGTCCCAAAATTGAGTCTTATTGATTATTTCACATCAAAAGCCTTGCTTTATTAAAGCAATGACTGAGATGATCCAATTTGAGAGCTTTGGGAAATACCAAACATCTGATAGAGATAGAGTTTTTTTCTTTTCTTTTCTTTTCCTAAATCCATTTTCAATAATACAGTACCTGGTCCATTGAGGTGGACAATCTGTCCATTAGCAGTTTTACAATGTCGCACCTTTGTGTCAATTGTAACAAAATCCTCTATATGTGGTGAGAAATGATTGGTTGATTCCAAATCAATGAGCCAAAATTGTTTCTCATGTTTTTCTCCCACAGCATAGCAGAAACCATATCCATTGTCAAAATCATTGTATGTAGTGTCTATATAGCCAATCTTTTCCTCTTCTGGAATTGATTTCCATGAGGTTATGTACTTGCTTTTATAGCCACCATATGTGAACCACTGTTTTGGTTTTTCATGTTTCTTTCATACTTGATTGGTTGGTCTGATTGTGATTTTGCTAAGATCCATTACCAGTTCATCCTCAAGAAATTCTTGCCCTTTAGACTGAGAATTCAAGTCAGAAGAACTTTCTTTGAAAGAACTAGTTGGAGTTTCCACCAAGTTGAGGAATTTTTGTCACTAGATAGTTGTCATCATCTTCTCCTTTCCAATCCAAAGCTTCTTTGTATTCATTAGTAGTTGCTGATGAAGAGCTTAAAAGGAAATTACCAACATTATTGGTAAGGTTCTCCATCTTAGTATCTTTTGAGAGGGTTTTGACTTGTTCAACAACATAAGTCATCGCTTTAGCCTTTCCTTTTTTTTGCCTTTTTGAGGTTTGGATTGTGTCGGTGACCTGCATGCAATCAATAATGTGCTGAGTCATGAGTGTTTCATCAATTCTTATTTTATTTACTACTCAAATAACTACAGTGACCTCAAAAACCGTTCCAATGTTTGGTAGTTTTGTAGTGCATATGGAATAGCACTTTCAGGCGTGGGAATCTCGCTTAGTAGTGGTGGGATAAGTTGTGCCCCTGGTTCCTGGCTACAAAACGGTTCCTTGGTCATGTGATTTGGTCCATACATTGCAGAGATACATCTATTTTAAAACAGAGATATCATTGGAACAGTTTTTGA